>JBBPNY010000945.1:0-10215 GCA_038091165.1 Rubroboletus pulcherrimus | reverse complement strand
GGCAACGTCAAATGATGGAGAGGGGCCATGCTGGTTTAAAGTACGAAAAGCTTTTCGTGTGTGGTGCTCTAATCTTTGCCTTGATTTCCGTGTCCCGATTTGTGTTTGATGGTTCCACCTTCCTACAATAATCTTTTGGTGACACTGTTCCGACGGAACTTGTTTCTTTATTTACTATACTTTAATTACATCGACATTGTCTAACCGAGTACATTTTCCCGTCACATTGGCGATGCCAGATTCAGATCTTGCGCTGCAATAACATTACCTTTCAATGCCACACCGAAAGTGGAGGGTTCATATTGGCTTGGGCTATGATCGGTCCATTTCAACGTTCGACACGGCGCAGCGTCCTCGTGTGCCTCCTGAATGCCGATCAGATAACAGTAGGGATGTGGAACCAGTGCCTCACCTATGCACGCGCACAAGATAGCTATGGCAATGCGAAGAATGTGAATGGTAGCTATGGGTGCTCGAGCGTTCCGACCTGGTTAACGAGCATGAAGCATTATGATGGTACCTTGCGCACAGACGGTGTCAGATGCGTTCCATGCGCTGGTGTGTCAACATCTCCCTCGATGCTATTCATATCTCAGGTTCACCGGCACCTCGCGTATCAGCTACATGCACGCGTTCGCGCTCTCGAACGTGCCCCGCCCATCGCATCACATCGCACACCTTGGCAAACCACATCGAGGGGAAAGTACAACGCGGCGTCTTTCCGTCACCGTCTGCGATACCCTCGTGAAATGCTGACAGCGCGGGAATGTCACAAAAGGGGGACATCGCAGGGCTGAACGCCTCCGTCTACGGACGCACTCACAATCAGGGTTTCCCGGGCACTACCCCGTGCTCACGCCCTCTAAGCTCTTGCACAGCCTGCATGCATCGCGTTCCGGAACTTGATGGACAATGTTCCACTGGTAGCCTGGGCACCTTGAGCGACGGGACGCTTTGAAAAACATCAAAGGTAGAAGTTGAGCCGTGAGATGGAACGGAGTTTGTCCTGGTTCGTTCAAGTGGCAGTTGATGTCGTAGTAACATCATTTCGATCGCGGCCTTCCGGGTCATCGCCTTGTAGGCTTGCACTGAATTGGAGTACTGGTACATATCCAGATGGCATCACGGAATAGTAAGGGACCCTTTATTATAAAAAGAAAAGTCGTCAATGCCATAGTGTTAGCAGGTACCAACTGTCACAAGGACGCGAATGATCATCAAAAAGCGGGTTATGAGTTGGTTGATGACAGCTTGAGTTGACAAAGGATAGTGGCGCAGAGCTAAAATGATTACCTTCCTCGGAAGGTCGCACGGTACTATTCCCGACTCGTTAAGACACGGTAAGGAAGACTGGGGGATACATGTGCGAGTAGCTACCCACGACCTGTCGTTTCTAAGGTACCATCGTCAACGGACTGGGCAGTCGATTGAGCTCAATCACTGTCCATCACGCATCCACATGAGGACCACATCCGACCTTAGCAGCTCCCCCCTCCAGCGAGCACCCTGGCTCGCTCATTGTTCCTCCTCGCCCTGCCCTTTCCACGTCCAAGTCCTCTTGCGCAGTAAAGCTGCTGCCCACGTGATTCGTCAACGTGACCGAGACACTGCTACTTCCTTCTTTCGGTCTGGCTTCCTCATCATTGGTTTGTCCTCTTATCTGTCCACAGTCGAGCCTAGTGGTGTTTCCTCTCAGTGCGCCCCACTCTCCTAATCCCTTCATTTCCATTGTCTCGAGGCCCAAATGCTGGCATCGCACGTCCCAGTCCCTTCCCTGCAGCTCTCTCCTCGATGCTGCTAGCAATACGACGGTGCCGGGCAAGCTCATGATCTGTGAGGACATCAGTGAACTCGACGGCTTGAGCTTGGGCTGCGGTGATCAGAGGACAGGGAGGTGCATTCCCGAAGCACATACTGGGTAAAGGCTCGGGCCTTCCACCGACAATCCAGCAGCCTCCATCGTCGAGCTCAGAAAAGTGGGTGTGTACTCAAGGCTTGTTGTTAAAGGCTCGTGCAACGATGCTGTACCCCATGGGCCTGGATCTGAATGGTCTGCCCCCATGGTCGCTCGGATCCTCTGGCTGTACTCCAGGCAGAGATGCAGACTATTCAGATCCGGCCCCCGTGGGGTACAGTGTCGTTGCACGAACCTTTAACGACCGTGACGAGCCTGGAGTATGGACCCCCTTTTCTCAATGGACTAAGCAGTCGATTGAACTGTAAGTCAAGTGTACGAGGTATCGTAGAGTGGTATCTCACCTTAGCATGGTTCGGGGGGGACAAGCTGAGATACGGCCATTGTAATGAACAAGTATAATATGAATGGCGCTCAGGCCACTGGCAGGTACAAATAGGTAGCTACTATATCAATCATATGTCGAAGTGAAACAAAAGATAAAATATCATAGTCACTAGGCACAGTATCCCGTCGTCGTCACGGCGGCTTGACCTCATCTGACATGAATGCGCCAACGAAAGCGCCGTTCGTCTAATAAGTTAAATTGAATGTGTACGTACCGCAGGGCCCAAACATAGTAATCTGGGGAGGATGGGGGACTAGTGTTCCCCGAACCCGTTGAACAAACGCAGTGCTTAAAGGAATAGTCACATAGCGAGATCGCTGTAGTTTACATAGTCGGGTCGTTCTCGTTCGTCGTGTAACTTACGCTGTATGATACGCGTCCTTGAGCCGCTTGTTTACATACTCTCCAGCAGTAATAGAGCTATATTTCGCTGGTCTTTCGGGAGACACAGAACTTGGTATGGGCTGCGAAGAAGTACACCATTTCACGTGATTTTCCGTTTCGTCGGAAAAGTTACACACCTCGATATTCACATGGTAGTCTGTACCGAAAAACAAAGGGATAGAATACCGCTCCTTGCCGCTCCTATTTATGGCTCGGTGAACAGTGGACTTGAAGACATCATCTCTCGGACAAAGGGCTTTAATATCCTTTACTTCCTGACAAAAAAAAGGGCAGCACTCACTTGCCCACAATGCAAGTTGATCACCAATGCTAAGATGGATGTCGTGAAGACTTAGACAAGTCCGAAATGTATAGCTCACTTGATGACCAATGTATCTTTGATAGCAGGTGCATCGATCCACCGTTTCTCCGAGTTCATGACTTGAAGTGCTTGGATTTCCGGTTGCTGCCAGAGGATGGTGAAACACTACGAAGGCAGTCAGTGAGTCAATTTCTCTGACGGTGATCCCGCACTCCGTTGATGCTCTGACCTCGAAGCTACGGAAGATATGAGGAAGAGTGGAAAAGAGGCGAAAAACACTAAGCACTCGGTGTGGGCCCCGATACCGGGGGTATCGTCGTCAATATCAGGACGTCCGTCCTGTAATGGATAATGCAGTGCTTTCATAATTGCTGCGGAGTTCCGCGTCTGGGAACTTTGATGAACTTTCTCGAAAAGCACGAATAGTTATGGCATGGAGTTAAGCCTACCTTGTCCTCGAAATACGTCTCAGGCAGTTCGAGAGCCAGGGCAAAAAGCGGGAACAACGCCTTACCAACGTTTACCGCTGCGTGACTGGAAAGAAGCTTGACAAACTCAAACCTCATTATTTGTAGGTCAACTCGACGCACTAGTATTCAAGGCAGGCTTCTCTGAATCCTGGATAGTCGTCCGAGGGCCAGACATTAGCACCTGCCATCGCACCATCGTTTGCCCTCTTCTCATCGTGCGCTTTCGCTTGAATTTCTTCCCATCCGATTTCAAAGCCTTCGTGAAAGTCGCCTTTATCGTTGTTAGCTGAATTGATGTTTGAATCGAGGGGTGGACTGTATCCTTTGAAATTGGCGGCAGTCTTGTGGTATAGCTTCGTAATAAACCAAAGTCAGAACCGGCGGCGAGCTGCACAACCGACGGCACGATAAGAGTCGTACCTTCATCTTTGTCGCCATCGGAAGACTGAAATACGTCTGCATCGCGGTTAGAACGTTATCCAAACAAGACTGGGGAATGCCATGGTGTTGTACTAGCGAATGAACGATGAGGCGGGCTTGTCGGTCTTTGATGACAACAAGCGCGCACTGTAGAAAAATCCAACTCGCATACACGCGTCTCTGATCTCGTATGCTGTGGCCAACCTTCCTTCTGGCGTACCACACTTGCTCAGATCTCTACGATCGAGTCGGTTAAAAGGCGCGTTTGCTGGTAACTGGCTGACTCGTGATCATCAGACTTACATGATCGGGATGCTCGTGAATGCGCAGTCGACGCTAGCTGCGGTGTCTGCCAAAGACATGATGCGTCGTACGGAGAGCGGAAATTTCCGCCCATAAGAGGTGCAGCAAATATGCTTATGTAAATAATTGGTTGTTGGTTGATGTAGTACATAACGGGAACCGACGAACATTCGCCGAGCATGCGCCCATCTCCCCAATCCGCAAGTATCCCCCGAGGTGCCGTAGTGGTACTGCCATATATCAAGTTATCTTGCCTTCGACTGCCAGGTTCCTGGCAGGATTTCCCTGTATGGCAGGCATGATGCATGATGGCGATTCCAATGCTTGTCGTAAGCGGATCAACGTCTCTCTTCATTCGACACGATAACCCATTCAACGTCGAGTTTCAGGATCATAGCCAAGCGTTTTCCCAGGAACTTGCCTTTAAAATATTTGGCTTCCTGATGACTTCCGCAGGATCGAGAGCCTCCAAATGTCCACTGCCACCTTGACCAGCGGTGCCTCTTTACAAGTTGTACAGTCTATCAAGGTATGTACCAAATCGACACAGCAAACAGCATGAGAGTTAACGTTGACGATGTCCGACAATAGTATTACAGAGGTACGATTCCACTTTTCATTCTTCACGGCTATTTTGATCCACGGGCGACGATGACCAGTGTCTTCATGCGCGCTATGGGTGTGTGGTCTGCTACCTTTCGTCGTCTTGGCGCAGAATAAACGCGACCACTCGACAGATATTGGATTATTTCTTAACTTTCGAAGACGAGGTATCTGTGGCCGGCATCTAGTTCGTTCGTCAGACTCATCATTATCTCAACTAGGTGCAATTCTGGCAGTCCAAGAAAAAGTCCAGATGGAGAATTGCCCAGATCGTCTTTATTATTGCGCGTTACCTCCCGGCCTTTGGGTGTGCCCTGACTATCTACGGTGAGAACGACGAGTATTTCTGTGTTCTTGATATCCTCTAAATGCGAGCAGCATCTACACTGCCTCCTATGGAGGAATACAAGGTGGGCTCCATGATCGAGTACAATTTCTCGAAGCCAGCTAATAAGATGTCAGTGCAAGACAGTGTACGCGCCCACAGGAGGTGAGCTACCAGAGTGTGCCAATATCTTTTCAATCGTAAGCTCATCATTGTCATTGGTAGTGGTCTTTATCATCACCATGCTAGCCACAGAAGGTCGAGATTCTTTCCTTCGGATATTCGCATCGTATTAAGACTGTTCCAAAGGACTTCTTTGTATCCGCACGGTGGCGCTATGGTATAATTGTCGGCCCATGCGGATATTCTTGATAGCCGCATTCTCCGTGAGTTAACCTGGTCTTTCTGGGTTCCCCGCTGACCCGTGCGTGGCTAGGCGCTGGTGTCCTACATCGTCATCCTCTTCGGAATCTCCGTAGCTGGCGTAGGACTTGGTGCGTTTATGCATACTTCGACAAGAGTAAACTGCTAATGATATTCACCCTCTTACCCTTTCCTTCCTCAGCCGCTAATCCAGATTTATACAATGTGGTCGTGATAGACTGTCTGTCAATGGACGAAGACTACGACATGTTTGGCATCAGTGGCGTCGCTCTCTTTGAACTTCGTAGGTTCCTTTTTCTCACTTCAAGCCGGCCACCAAGCGATCGGTGCCAGTGATTTATTGATGGTTTTCACGCCCAGTGGTGTGTGCCGTGACGGCGTACCGCGCGTACCAGCTTTCGTCAGGCTATAATACATCCAAGGTTTTCACGTTATTGTGGGAAGGCAACTTGATGTATACGCTCGCGCTCCTGTGTACGTCGTGATATAGTAACCCCTCCTCTTTTCGCATCTATTGATCGCGCCTTTCAGCAATGACGCTTGCTAATATACTCGTAGAGGCCCTCGTGGTCTGTGATCTCTCTTCCCATTTGCGTGTATAAACTGAAGAATTGGGTTTTTTTTGAGCAGCATACCGGCGGACGGAACGAATCGCTCGACCAGTAAGCAGACTGTCGAAACGATCTGACACCTGGTTCTAATTACAATGCAGAATGCAGATGGCGCTACACAGCGTGATGGCATCTCGCATCTTGTTCGGGTTGAAAGATGCAGGTGCGAGGCGAGAGGAGGCCATTATACTATCGACGATCAGGTTCGGCCAAGTGCCTCGTATCAGGACGGATCGCGCCGACGAGAGCACTGAATACTGAGACGTAGTAGCCTTGGGATGTACAGTAAGACGGCGATAACGACAATCATATCGGTCACGATCCTCGGGGCCGAGATTGTTCGACGGGACTCCGTCGAAATATGGAGAACAACGCACCGGTGTCCAGGAAGAACGACGGATGTAACAATGTCTACGTACACTGGACTGCACACCTCGCAGGAAGAGTGGGAGATGTGTGGTGACTACTTGAAACAGCGTCGCTGCATTCGGCACTTCAAGGGGCCAAGCTCAAAGAAGGCCTCGAAAACGTTTAAATCAGATTCACGAGGCGGTGCAAGTTCGAAATCACTTGGATCAATCAACACTGCCATCGTAGTGACCCGCTCTAGTACGACGTTCTCACTGGCTTTGCCAAGCACAGTGCCACGCGGGCCCGTCCTGGTATCAAGTTATTTTGTCTCGACCCCAAGACTCGTCCAATACAATCTTGCTCCTATGGTAGGATTTCCTTGAATCACACGATCCTGAATGACTGAGATGAATGATGACTTGATCGTTTCGATCCCCGAAGCAACGACTCTTTCAGACGCTTTAGGTCCTCAGGGTGCTTATTACTTGCCTTCTGTGGACAGTTATCTGGCATAATCTAAAGAGATCATCCCAAGTAAGGATTGGTGCCACAGCTTCAAGTGCGGTATATAATTCACCGCATCCAAGCCCACATGGTGACTCCTCCACCATGGCAACCCTTTCTCCTGCATACATCCAGTGGCTCACTCAGCAGCAGATAATCAAGGTATGTCGTGTAGTCAAAGTATAATCCCTCGGTTGTACTCATGTTCGTCTAGTATTGCAGAGGTATGGTGCGACGATCATGTTCTTTATCCTGCGTTCACTTTTGTATGCCTCGCAAGTTGCCCCGATATCGATATGGGTACGCGCACCTTTTCGTTGACTGCACCCGAGGTTCTCATGGATAGCACAGGCGTTTGACTACCTCCTCACTCTTGATGAAGAGGTACGCTGAGTGCGGGTCCTTATAGGCTACACCATCCTTACACGCTCTGTGTCAAAGGTACGCCTGATGACCAGCAAAGGAGGCTGGGGTATCACGCACGTGTTGTACTTTCCTACGCGATTCTTCCCGATCATAGGCTCGATGTGTGTGCTATACAGTGTGTTCTCTTCCACTCTTTATCAGGGATTCTAACATGTCCTGCAGACGTGTCCGTGCCGACACGCCCGCTGGCAACGGTAGGTCATTCCGTCTATCATTGGCTCAAGCACTCACGCACAGTAGTGCGTCGCTCTCTACAGAGTTGCGGAAAGTGAGTACACTTGATTCGGTGGCGATACAAAGGCCAAGACTGACCACGTCCAGTCATTTTGTTTTTGGGCATGTTCGCCGCCGAGGGTATGCTAGACGCTTTATGGAACGGGACGACGTGTCGCTCACGGCTATACCCAAGGACTGCTCCTGATCCGAACTATGGCGTTGTGGAGTCATAGAAGAGACATCTGTCGGCCTCTTATGGTCATTTACGGCGTAAGTCAGCAAGGGTTTCGTATCAAAAGTGGCGCCGCAACTTATCTCCTCCGACTTGCTAGATTGCCGGCATCGCGATGTTCGTCTGCTCCACAATATCAACCACTCTCAAGTTCGAGGCCATCTGCGAGGAGACCACCTCGTCGGTTACAACTGCCTTCGCGACTACCCTCAGTCGGGTCACGGTCGGAATGTTTTCGAGCGCTGCCTTCTTTGAGCTTGGTAAGTGCTGAATGCGGCGACGTGTTTGTAGTCACCACAAATCTTGCACTGTCAGTCGTGCTCGCCCTGACCCTCCTGCATGGGTATATGTTACGTCACTCTGGTTTTCGGACCCAGGGTAAGCTCGTGTCTGCCGTCGCTCAGGGCAATATGGTCTATACGTTCTCCATCTTCTGTGCGTGACGCCTCCAAGGCCAAGGTGCTACTGACCAATCACGGAAATGGACACCACCAGTGACGTCGATCGCCAACATCACCTTCTTTGTCTTGCCAGTCAGTCGGGTGTTTCGTGCTGGCCCCATTTTTTTTCACAGATACTGACGTGATCGTACCAGCTCCAGGATGGCTGGAACGGTCTACTTACGACGTAAGCTCCCGAGTCCAGCTCTTTGACAATCCCCTCAAAGATATCACATCCGGATGGTGCCTAGTTTCCAAGGCGTGTTGCACGGCGCTGTTGCCTCGCGGGTTCTGTTCAACCTACGAGATGCGCTCCACACTCAGGGGGAAGTCGTCACGTTTTCAATGTCTGGCATACAATTCGCCACCGTGCCCAAAAGCGTGACACGGCCAGTCGAGTCGTTGGCCTGAAAGGATGGAACGCGCTTTACTCGGATCCTGTGAGACGTGTCGTCCGGTGTGCGCGTACGTTGTTCGCTGTATATTGACGGAGTTCCTTGAGGCCTGAAGATGATCGATCGATGCGATTGTCATGTTTGTCTTGCTGTACATACCTCAGCCAGTACTAGTCCATACACACGCATCGCATCGTTGGTGGTGTTATGACCAAGACCTCCTCTCGCTAAGCATCTACAACCCGCGTCGTACTCGGGAACCCGACGTCAGATCTCTTTGAACAGTCTACAGTCTACTTGGTGGTCGAGCGATTCACTCCGTCCCCCCCGGTATGCTGCCCACAAGAGAAAAAGAAAAAGAAAAGTCGGGGCACGCCCAACGGATGGCAAGTCACGCGCAACAACTGTCGAGGGCGGTCGGGGTTAAACCGCCATTTGTATTTATTCTTTGGACACCTCGAGTTTCAGCTAGTCGAGAAATATGATACGATAACGATACGACGAAAGGTATTGATACCACGTACCCATCAGGCAAACTTGAATGAAGATCGTCGTCGTCGTCCGCGGATCAAGAGGGTCCCGAGTCCTGAATGTTTGAAGAATGAAGTGGAATCGTACCCGACATGGCCCATTTTAACCCCCACGCTGCTCACTGTGTTTGATTTGGTAACCTACTTTGATAGTTTGCGCAATTCGTAACGACGTAGCGCTGGTCAAGTTGCAGTGGAGGGTTGGAGGCTCTCCATCCTGCGGAAAACGTGAGGAAGATTAGACCTCGCCAACTTTAAAGGCAAGGTACAGTCTTGGCGCTAGTCCGACCAACACGGTGAATGGGAGTAATCGTGTGGATAAGGTGTCGAATCAGGATAGAGTTGATCAGCTTATGACAAGCACTGGGAATCGCCGGCACCCCGGACTGGGACTTTCATTAGGCAAATCCGCAGCGTTATTGATCGTATGGAAGGATGTTGAACGGTGTGGCGCACCGTGCACGTTGAAGCGATACATCCAAAAAAAACAGTCGTGACATTTGAGACCATGACATTATTTGCATAAATAACGACGGCAAATATTCTCGGTCATTTTGATGGGCTTGCAGCTTCATGTATGTGGGTAGATATATAAGTAGATGCATAAATCGTACACGCTCGCCGATTTAGACTCTGTCCGAAACCAACCGATCGACATGTTAAGCGACGAAAGCTCACAGGTATGCTTAATGTCTGCTGCCATAAATAATCCCAGACCGAAAGCGATGCAGACACCAAAAGTGATGCACGAAGACGGAGGAAAGGACGAGGATTTTGAGGGTATACACGACGTGCGCATGATCCGTGGAACGTGTATGCAATAGAAGTTGATGATCAGTGAGGCATGCCGAGATGCCGCGTGGCTGCCGTCGGTTAGGAAGAGTAGCTCGTGCCCCTGGCAAACGGAGGATGTGAGAGGATCGCCTCGCTCTGGGTGGTGCCGTTCCCATTTCCCATTGAGACATAGGACGTGTTGGCGCGTCGAAAGTGCGGGGG
>JBBPNY010000944.1:0-10216 GCA_038091165.1 Rubroboletus pulcherrimus | reverse complement strand
AGCCAAGATTGTAGGAGATGATGATGATAGATTTTATGTATGTGGAGTCAAGGCTCCCGTCGGGATCAGGGATTTGCCAACTTCATGAATCCACCGAACCCGTCGGAACCTCAGCCAGCTGGCAGAACGGAACCTACAAAAATGCAAAAAAAAAGAGAAACGAATAGGGACTTGAAACACGTATTACAAGAGGGTAACAAGTTCGATACATTACTGGTACAATGACCTATCTTTTCCCCCCTTTCATGCTCCCCCAAAAAATTACTGTTTATAAAAAAAAAAAACCGTACACCTTCCCACGTCCTTGGGTGACCAACAACCGACACTCAGAGATATGTGGATTAGATGGGATCGGTGGAGGTTACTCGCGATTCGTGCCCTGGGTCAACGTCCGCGAGTCTGAGCTGGAGACGTCTGTAGAACATGGGGGGGACAGCGATGTCATCGAAAGGTGACGTTGTAAGGAACGGGTGAGTGTTCCTTGTGTTGGAAGTGGGGCGGGACGCGGTGGACTATCCGATGGACGTCCAGCCGGAAACTGCTGTGGTGGTTTGCCATTGACTAACGTCAAAGGAAAGTGCGCAGGCGAACTTGGAGCGGGTCGACTTCCCGAAGCTGCTGACTCCGCACCGACCGACAACCGTCTCTTCTTTAACCTGGGTGAGATTTCGGGGTCTGCCTCGGTTTCGGTGGTATCATTTGCAGGTCGCTTTTGATACCGCGTCGCGGCGTTACGGGAGCCACGAAAAACAGCGGCGAGGCGGGAGATGCCACGGTTGATGAATTGAGGGACGAGCTGCTCGGCGTTCACCCATTGGAATCTTGATGTTGCCACCTCTCTCAGATCATCCTTCTTAGGCTGGGTCAAGTTGAGGGCCTTCCAGGGATAGTGGGGGTGGCTATCAAACTTCTCCAATGCCTCCTTATCTTTCTTCAGCCACCGGTGTCCGTCCTCCGCTTCCGAGACCCAACCGAGGTCTAGCAGTCTGCGCAGATGTCTTCCATTGAGGGGGTTTCTCTCCGAATTGGGATTTTCGAGTACTGATTCATAAACATGCCAACCAAGAATGGGATCAAATAATTCGGGGGCGCATTGTTCGGCAGGAAGGGATTTTTCGTACGCAAAGTCGCGTACTTTGATTCCTGATTGTTGAATGTCATCGACGATTTCTTCTTGAGTGAGATCTGGAGGAATTATTTCGGTAGGCACAGGTGAGGGTGCAGAGGGTGGTTGTTCCAGGGCCTGAACAGCGGAGGGTGCACGTAAGTGACGCTGGGCAGGGAATGCTGACGGTGATACTTACGGCATTATCTGCGGCCGGGGGGGATCGAGGCAGAGGCATGGGAGCGGGGATACGCAAGGAGTCAAAGGTCTCACTCTGTGTCCTTCGACCGTACGAGGGTCCTTGATTGGACTCTCCTAACGGCTGGGAGCGTGTCCGAGTGGGTGCTATCAATTGGTCTTCTGGGACGTCGTAAGCCACTCGGGTGCCGGGGATGTGAGACGGGAGGTTGAGTTGTAAACCCAAGGGACCTTGAACTTCGGAGGCAGGCATTGAAGCTGAGGGATGTGGATAAAATGACACTGCGAGTGAGGCGGGTAGAGAAGGACAGATATACGTGTAGGTGCTATTGTTCTTATTTTGCCGTTCCACTGGCCGATGAGCAACACCAAATCGGGGTAGAGGCAAAGCGGTATCGCGTCGACGCGTTCCGAATGGGAACACCACAGACACGAAAACTCGAACTGTGTGTGTGTTCTTTTCGTTTTGTTCGGCGAGGAGGACTCGGCGCGGTACACGTTCGAGTTGGGCGTCGAGTCAAATGACGGGACTGACAGCAGAGCTGAGTTGTCTGTCGCTCTCTCCCCGGAATACGCCGAAAAACGAATAATTTCCAAAATAGACTCTACCCCTATTAGGGACGCTAAGGACTCCAAGCGATGGATGCAAAATGTAACCTTTGTCAATCCAAGCTTCGTCCTGGAAATTTATTTTCTCTTGCCAATGGGCGTCTTTCTGCCCGCCATGCTAGGACCCTCTCCAGACTCCGATTCCCTTCTTTCCAATGACTTCATCCAGTATGTCCTCCAACTGCGGGAACCGCCTCTCTCTCGAGTTGTAGAAGGGTATCAATGCAGGAACAGAAGGTGCCCTCGCCAACTTCTTGCTCGGGCCACACAGGTCTGTGTCAACGAGCCATCATACCACGTTCATGACGCCCATGACGCCGACTGACAGGGTGCCCGCCGCCCTGACGTCATCTACATGCATGGCCCCCCCCTCATCTCCGATTGGATGGTCCGTGGCATCGTTTAATCCGAGGACAGATGCATCAACCGCGAATGATATCAATATGTATGCTACAACGCGTTCAGTTTGGTATCAAGCTAAACGCACCTTGAGCACGCGAAAACGACGACAGTACTATGTAACGCGAAAGATAATTGACGATGAGTTCTCGTGGTCCTTGTTCGCTCAAATACTTTCGTGTCGTTCGATCAAGGCGCTTATGTGGACATCTATACGGAGGCTCCCACTCCTTTGCTTCGGTTTGACGATAGGCACCTCGAAACACCCGTACGACACAACGGTTTTAAATCAAGTTGAGGCATTCAAGCCCGTCGCAGACGTAACGATACCGCCGTGATCGGTAGGAGAGGGAGAGGCTGCCACGAGAAGCTCACATTCCATGCCAGCCTACGCCGCGGTGGAAGGACACTGACGAGTACCTCGTCGGATGGGATCCTGACGTTCCGGGTCCATTCATAAGATGATGAACGTGCAGACAGCAAAACGGTGGTCTTACCACAGGGGCTGTACATAGTCTTTCCGGACTTGAAAACTTTGAGATCAAAAGACACGAGGCTGTACAGGGCGCACCGTGGCTCCTGGAGTCTCCATCCATCCTGTGTGGGTTTGCAGCAGGTAAACTAAGGTGCCATATCAGGAGTTTCGAGAATACATCGCCGAGCACATTATCGTCAGTTTAAGCGGTAGGGTGGAGCTGGTGCAGCATAGAAACGTCCTGTCCTGTCCGATTTAGTTTTGTACCCTGTCCTCGCCGGCGTAAGCCGAAAAATAGAGTTGTGCCAGAGAAGGAAGTCAGTACTAATCACGCTGATCAAGTACGACGATGAGCACACAAGACAAGCTGCTCGTACCCTTACACGTATCATACATACAGTCACTCGGAAATGTGAGGACCCCGCACGCTCTCTGCCACACCTCGCTGACCATCCCACAGAACAAAGATGATCTCGCTTATCATCTCACCGCACACCTGCGGATGAACGCCATTTACTGGGGACTCACCGCACTGTGCATTATGGGACACCAAGAAGCCCTCGATCGGGAAGAGATGATTGTGTATGTGATGAGCTGTTGGGACGACGAGGCAGGTTTGTTCCCTCGTTCGTTGTCTCCTGTCTGAGCCTGATCTGTTACGCCCTCCCATTTCCTCCCAACTTCTTGACCCCACAATCTAGGTGGCTTTGGTGCACATCCGGATCACGACGCACATATCCTTTCCACGCTGAGTGCGATCCAGATCCTTGTCACACAAGACGCGCTTGACAGACTGGACGTCGATCGCGTCGTCAAATGTGCGTCACCCTACTTGGTACAAGCGCCTAATTACAATCTACCCCAGTCATTGTATCACTCCAACAACCCTCGGGGATATTCGCCGGCGACGCCTTTGGTGAAACCGATACCCGGTTCCTCTACATCGCCGTCAACGCACTTTCACTCCTCGGTCGTTTGGAGGCTATGGACGTCGAGAAAGCGGTCTCGTACGTCCGCCTGTGTCGCAATTTTGACGGTGGGTACGGTGCGACCGCCGGCGCAGAAAGTCATGCCGCGCAAGGTGGGCAACGATAAACCACGTCACTGTGTGCACCATGCAAACTCACACACCGCCTCGTTCGCTGTCGTTCTTTTTGAAATATAGTCTTCGTCTGCGTAGCTGCACTGGCGATTCTTGACCGACTAGAAGAGGTCGATTCGGAGATGCTATGCTGGTGGCTGTCAGAGCGGCAACTTCCGAATGGAGGACTCAATGGGCGCCCCGAGAAATTGCCGGACGTGAGCGCTGCTTTCTCGTTGTTGGAGGTGTTGATTGACACGATTGTCGAATAGGTCTGCTATTCGTTTTGGGTGCTGTCGGCGTTGTCGATCCTGAATAAAATCAGTTGGATCGACAGTGAGAAGCTCGTTGGGTTCATTCTCTCTGCCCAGGATCCAGAGACAGGCGGCATCGCTGATCGGTCTGGCGACATGGTGGATGTCTTTCATACCCACTTTGGAGTTGCAGGTACGTGAAAACGAACCTGATCCGTCCGTATGTCAGCGTTGTTGAACGGGATGCATCGTAGGTCTGTCACTCTTGGGATATCCTGGTTTGGTAGATTTAGATCCGGTGTATTGCATGCCTGCAAGCATCATCGAAGCAAAGGGACTCAGGAAAGGATGGAAGGCACTGCCGCGAAGGTCAGCCTGATAGCGTGCCCCATTTTTGTGATTCTGGCTTGCTACCCAATCGAACGATTTGTCCCAGAAGTCTAAATTATGGCCCGAGGAGCGTGCCCGTCTTTCCCGGACGTTATACCTGTAGCAGTGTTCGTCTCGTCATTGAATACGATGACAATGCAGTGCGTCCCGGATCGAGGGAATGGAAGTTTTGTCTACGTCAGCCCATCGAGCGACTGGACCAAGACCTTGCTCCTCATTTCCGACCAACATGATCCGGTTCCCGTGAATTCCTGTGCAAAATGAATTGCTGTGAGCACCCCCCATGAACTTTTTGGCGATAGAATTGGTCGAGAAGGACAGGTTCGATCGACAGGGGGGGGGTGGGGAGGAAGTAGGAAAGTAACTGGGATGCATAGGTAAGCTTTCACGGAGATTAATACTTCACAAACACATGCGCTGGGTTGATCTCTTTTACGCTGGCTGTATCTGGATTGATGGACGTGCACAGCAAGTCTGTTCATCGCAGGCATGCCAGTCGGCCTGCCTTCTCAGACGGTGGGCGAAAGGACAGAGGCTGGTTTTGGGTTCCACAAACGGATGTGTTGTGCGCCAGTTACAACGTAAGATGCAAAGTAACACCGCGACATCCCCGGACATCGAATCGAAGTACCGGTGTCCTGGGCAGCGGGATCTCTGTGAGATCCGATAGCAGTGTCGAAATCAGCGCCCCAGGCGGTACGAAATAAATGAAAGGCATGCAATATAGGATGCTGTGGTGTTCTATGAAGAAATCAGAGTAGACTTGCAGTGGATGTCATCCGAGTCGTACGAGCCAAAACAACTGGATTGGCTAGCGCCACCAGCGGATTTGGGCGATGCTCGAAGAAGATACGAACCAGTGAACGTATCCGATATAAAGCGCAGCCAAAACCGGTGTACCGTGTCACTTCTTTCTCGATCCAATGTCAGCGATGCAGCGTGCAAGCAATACTTTCGAGCTTCCTCGTGATAATGATAGGATCCAGACATAGCAAGCCCATAATCACTGGCACCGGCACCACAGAACTTGATGCACTGCAAAGCCGCGGTTAGGCTACCCCTCAACCATTATCGCGTGTTCCAGGGTTGCGCCGGTGGATAGGAGGCCATGCGCGGCGATTGTGACCTGGAAAAATCATTGTGTGGATGATGAATCTATTGGATACCGGTAAGCATCGTTGTCCATGTTGGTTTTTTGTCATGTTCGTTTCCGCGGATGCGAGTCTTATTACGGATGTCTTTTCTTCCTGCCCACAAGCACGTGTCTGACCCGTGTTCACCATAGCCCCGGCGGCGCTTTCTTTGGAGCGCCTATCGTTCTCCAGCGCCAGCCACAGGCTCCACGACCTACGTCAGATTCCATCCTGTGTTCTGCCATGTCGCTCAGTACTTGTTTTCAACCGAACTGAGAAGGAACTTAATCCAGTTCGTTTCACCGAGGTCTAGCACGTACGCAATACCGCCAACTATTTCGGACAAGGCCGCCACGCTTCTTGCGCATGTCCGCGCAAGCTGGACCCCATTCAGTCCGTATTATTGCAAGAAAGTCTGCACTTTCCCTTAATTTCACATGGCATGCTTCTAGCTGACGTGATATTTAGGCAATTTCAAGCTTCCGGTGCCCGCAAACCACGTACAAGAGGCAGTTGGGTTGCACGGTCTGGTTTTTCATGATCTCCACAGGGCCCACACACCGTCGAAGCATGGCAGGGAATGGACCTTGACGTTTACCATGCGACCCATCATCGCCCTTGGTCGCTTCGCTAAGTGACTTGGCGATGCCCGCCTCATGGCGGGAGATATCAAAACCCTCGAACGATACCGACCTTTTCCAACCCACTCTCTTCCTTGGTGCTCATTCCAGCTCCTGGGACACGACCCTCCGGCAATACTTACCATCCTATTTCGCCGACGTTTGACGATTCGACAATGGTAGCCACAGTTCTCGGTGTGCTCATCCTCGCACATAATGGGGATCGTTCAGAGTTCTTCCAAGATCCCTACAGCTATGCACCATCCTTCACCGAATCCACTCCTCTCGGTGCCGTACGTGTGGCCATTTGCTCTGCCTCGACGAAGCATGCTGACATGTCACGGTGACAGGCCGAGTCGTTCCAGCTCGGCTCTTATCTGAAGTCTACTTACCTAGACTCGTCTTCGCCTCTTCACATTCTTGATATGCCTCTGGACCCTTCTCACCCCATTCCGCCTAACCAGGTCAACGTCCACGCAAAGTCAGGTGGCGGAGGCGCCGCGATCTTTGACTCCAGTATCGCATTGTTGCAGGGGATGTTCCCGCCAACTCCGCGCAACAAAATCGAACTCGCCAACGGATCTTCCGTCGTTTCCCCGCTCGGAGGCTATCAATATGTCCCCGTCGAGATGACCGCGGCAGGGGGCGATCGCGTGCTCGAGCCCTGGACCGACTGCAAGGTCCGCATGCCGCTCGCCGTTTCACGTGGCCGTCATATTAACAACGTGTTCAGGCTTTCAAGAAACACGTTTCCGAGGTTTATGCTTCAGAAGAGTTCAGAGAAACTGCCAAGGACGCGCAGCACTTCTTCGGATCGATCCATGACTACATGTTCGGCAGACCCGCGACGCTGGTTGATATGGTACGTTTCAGAGTTGCCTTGGCTTGTGTTCGATTCTGAATCCTGCCTCTCGTTTTAGTGGAATGTTCGTAGACGCTCTCTTTCCACTCTTTCATTCCTGATGTTCTGTGGCACAGGTGTATGATTACCTCAACACGGAACTTACCCACAACCAGACCTTTGCATTCCGGCTTCCACCAACATTGATCGAACAGGCACGCGGCTGGGTGAACTACAAGGAAGATGCAGTCTTCTCTGACAAAGAGCTCGGAGGCATTGGAAACAGTGAGTCTCGTGTAGTTTCCCAAGCGATCAGAGCACATGACACAGTTTTCAGTCGCCGGGCGAGCCGCTCTTTCCCCAATGATCAAGTCCCTCGAACGAATTGCTTTTGACGATGACCCGCTCCGAATCTTGCTCATCGAGAGCAGTTACCAACCTTTCATCTCTCTCTTCCACATGTTGGACGCACATGGCGACAAAGGGCAACTCTGGGGGCTTCGTGGGTTTGCTCGTGTCTGTCGTCCTTTCTGTGCTCATTGACATAACTTACAGCCAACTACGCATCTGCTTTGTCGCTCGAAGTTCTTCGTGGTCCTGCTCCCGAGTTGCGCGACTTTGTTCGCGTCAAATTCAAGAATGGCACTGACGATGCCGAGTTCCAAACCGTGCACATCTTTGGGCACCCCGAACAGGCAGTCCCAGTGACCGAGTTCATCTACCGATTGGAGGTTCGTCACGCCATACAGCCGTCGTGGACGGTGCTTTTTTTTCTCAGGCTCACACGCATACAGCACCATATGGTCCCGCAGGACAAGTGGGCTTCCGCGTGCTCGACAAGCTGGTTCCCGTTCGGGTCTAGCGCGACGATTGCGAACGAGGGTGTTTTGACGCCATTCCGACTTGGGCTCGTTTCACTCCTCGCCTTTGGTGTGTTTGCGTTCGCAGCGTACCGAAGGTCTACACAGACGAAGCGCACGAAGCGACATGTCGTCGTGAGGGAAGACGAGGTTCGTTGTATCCATGCATGGCGTGATCCATCCAAGACGCCTCACCCGACCCCCTTTTTTTTTTCTAGGCCCAAGACTTGTTCGTCAACGAAAAGTCGCGCTTGCTTCCTTGTTAAAGGTAGCACCATCGTTCGTAGATGTGTTGCCCCCCCTTTTTTTTCCCCTTGCGTGTGCATGTAATCTACTCTCATCACGTTTGACTGTTTCTTGTTGTATACATGACTGGCATTGATACCATGGTTTTCTTTCTTTTTACATCTGCTTTTTCTTCTCATTGCTTGACGTCGTATACGCACATATAACATATAGTACTGAGTACTTGCATACATGTGGTAGGTCGGTAGGTTCTTTTTCCTAAATATATGGAAATTAGGATTTGCACTCTGCTTTGATGATTAGGCGGGGCGTCCGCTTCGTTGGCTTTTTTTGCAGATGGACGGAGAGGGAGCGAGACGGTGTGTATTCTGTATACCACTACTTGCAAGCAATGGAAACTCCGCCGATGAATGATCGGCAAAAGCAACCCAACGATGAGTCCCTTGTGACTCGCGAGGGGAGTGACAGTCGCTAAAGTCCTCTCCCCACCTGCATCTCTGCTTCTTGCTGATGTCAACTCGAACAAAAACAAGTCCAAGATTATCGGGGGAAAAAAGAAGAAGAAAAAAAGGTAGCCATTTAAGACCGCACTCTACGACCGCGCGCAAGTCCATTGGACGTCAAACCGGTTCGCGTTCAAAAGATCACTGAAGATGAACGTTGATCGTGTCTCGTCGTCCTTGTGTATCGCGGGCGATCAAGCGAGGGCGTAGAATTGTCCAGGACGATCTCGATGAAGACACACGAACGCTCGGCAGGGGGCCAGTATTTGTTGCGTCGTCTGCCACTCGTTTTGAATCTACGGATGGTGTCGTCTACGACGTGCCCAGGTGCATTAAGGCCTACGAATGTAGCATGAGCATCGGGAACTGTGTCACCTTGCTGAACTGGTACTGAAGCGTCCAATTCGCCCAAGGTCGATAGATCTAGAAGCAGAGCGACATACTTACCACGACCCAAAAGAAAGGTAAGCTGGTTCGACCGCGCGGTGGAAGCGTAAGGAGTACGTCTTCCTTGAACTCATAGCTCCCGTACCCTTGCCGACAACAGAGGGTTGTGAAGCGACGAACTGGGCTCATCGAGATCGACGGCAGCCTCATAGACGGCTGGTCACCAGACTACGAACTGGGGCATTGATAGGAGATGCACCAAAATGACGATTCGAGAAGTACGGCGTGATCATTGTGGAAGAACGAACGGACGTCTTCCTTGGACTCTTTGGTCTGTTCAAGGGGGGAATAAAACCATTGCGGGAGTTTGTTGCCTTTCGCAAAGATGCAACAAGTGCCTGTTCTACGACGCTGTGATCACCACCCTTTGCGGCACGGATGGCATCATTCTTCCTCTTCACGTTTTCTTGTCTCAGATACTCCCGAATGTCCTCTGGTATGGTCGGTACACCATTGTACGTGCTCGGCACGGGCTCGCCGAACCCCTCGAATACCTGAAAAACCGACGCACGTTTGGTCCGCTAGAGTAAATCTCCCGGATCTGCAAGACATACCGGCACTACGCCCGTCCACACCCTCTTGACGAGTTCACCGTCCTGTACATCCGACTGGCGGTCCCTCCGCTCTTACCTTGGCACTTACGCTCACTATGCGCACTTTGAGGATCCGCGTGCTCTGCATTTCTCCACTCGTGGGCGGGTTCCGCGAGGTTTCCCAGCGTTTGGGTAGGACCCCGTTAGTGAGGAAGGTCATCGCCCAGAGCTTTTCGTTGATGTCCAGGACGACAGTAGCGCTGCCTTGGAGGACGGCCGAGCGATGGTTGTAGCTGTGCGAGAACGGGCTTAGGGCAAGCACGAGGCCGTCGACATGGGTCGCTGCGATGCATACAGGTAGTCCATCATCCGATTCGCCTGCGTCTGAGCGGAGGTGGTGGGTGAGATCTTCATGAGACGGCTGGATACGTGGCCTAGAGTGTATTCGAGAGGATCAAAACATGCCGGTTTTCCAGCAGGGGGGATGTACGGCGTTCTCACCATACAGATAGCATATAGGCG
>JBBPNY010000943.1:0-10228 GCA_038091165.1 Rubroboletus pulcherrimus | reverse complement strand
AATCTAATGGAGCTCTCTTAGTGGTCTGCTTCTTCCTCCTCTCCCTCTCCCTCTCCCTCCTCTTCCTCCTCATGAAAATCCTCTATTCTTGGAGCGAGACGAAGTGTGGGTTGTAGTCGGAGGCGCCTGATAGCTGTGGGGTGAATGGCAATCTTGGGTCCCTTCTTGTCACCATTTGTAGGAAGGTAGTACCATCTTTGAGCATTAGTTTTTTTGGTACACCACATGCGATCAGACTCTGTATGTGGGATCCAAACCAGGGAGTTGAACTTAACTCGCAACTCTGCCCGGACGAGATCAAGACGATGAGTTGAGAGCAGTCGGACTAGTGAGATATAGGTGTGATAGTAGCGTGATTTGCCGAAATTCTGTCCAGCATGTGCAGGAATGGTTGGGGGAAAGAAGCGATCAAAGTGCTTGTTCCACTGAGCTTCGGTGGCGAATGTGTATTGTACTGCAACAAATGGAAACTCGAGATGCATGAATAGATCCTCAACAGCTAGTTGCTCCCGGAGAGCATGTGGGATATTTGTCCAAGCACCTTCTAGATGATTCCTCTTGTTTGGAGATTCATGAAGGATGTCGTAGTACAACTGTTCCAAGATTTCTTGAACTTGCTGCTTCAATGAAATTTCTGGAACTTCATTGTTGAGATCTGGATTGTTTGCGATATCGAGGCGGCGATTGCCACCGCCATGTTGATTAAAGTGATCGACGTCGGGACCTTGAGGACGTCGGACCTTGGGAACAGGTAACCCATCCAATCGATTACCGATCTGAGGTAAGGGACGATCATGAGGGCGAAGATTCTGTACGTCAAGGGTGGGATTGGCGGTTCGATTGGAAGTACGCTCTATGTTGATGGGACGTCTACCAGTGTTAAGTTCTCCTGCACCGAGGAGATGGCGTACTTGATTGATGGTCCCTTGATCGTAGGCTTGAGCAATCAATTGGGGTGAGAACTGCTTTGCCCATGGAATGCGATAGCCATGTGTGACATTATCTGCAACAACGTCACATATGAAATAGACCCCTGCTTCGTACATTAGAGGGATAGTGATTGCGTCTGGATCTTCGAGATCATCGTCTTCATCTTGATGAAGCAAGATTTCGGCACAAGCCTCCTTAGCGAGAGCGAGAACGTGATGAACTGGAGTGCGATGTATGCCGTTGAGAATCCAAATGATGATTGCTCCGAGAGCAAGTGAGTTTTCGGAAATACGATCTTGATGACTGGTTGCGTGAAGGTTTTCGATGACTATGAAGGCGGCACCGAGTCGAAGCCACTTGAAGTACCTGAGATAACGACCCTATATTATTTACTTTGATGAAATAGCATGAGTTACATACCACCAATGGTGTGCCGGAATTTGAACCATTGTTTGATTGACAAGATCGTTAGGGAAATCTGTTATGATGTCGTTTGCATGCGACAGAGGGACTCTGACTTCGAGACGAGCGCAGCCCTCTTGTGGTTGAATTTCGGGGTGGTCTTCGTCGTTACCTGCGCAAGTGAACAGAATGCCGCTTTGCTGGTCGACGTCGTCGATGAGCTTAGTGCATGTTCGTTTAGACAATAATTCCAAGGCTTTGCGAGGGCGAAAGATGCCATCGTGGAGTTGGTAAGATACGGCTTTCTCTGTGGTATAAGCTTGAACGTATGATATTGTTTCGATGTTTCGACTGGGTGTCCAACGGAAGCCAGCGAAGTCCTTGAGATGCATTTGATTGTCGACGAAGCAAGTTTTGCTGCGATCGAAGGTTCGCTCGAGATTTGGAACGTCAGGCAAGAGATGACGAACCAAGGCGTGATGACCAGTGGAACGCCAAGTGACTATCTTGCCTGGAAGTCCGAACTCCAAACCCACGTCAACCAACCATTGGTTGTGTTGAATGGATGGCATGTGGAGAACTCGGGTGAGATCCTCCAATGCATTGATGCGTTCGTAATGATTGTCGGGTTGATCGTGATTTGCAAGGTTATGGACGGTTGCAGCTTTCCAGCCGCGTAGTTCGTGCCCGAAGTAGGCCTCGCGAAAGTAGGGTCGAAGGGGTTGAATGGTTTCGAGATATGAAGTAGCGAACTCTGGGAGAATATGAGCGGGGATGTCGAGACTGCCGAAGTGGAGGCGACCAGCATGATCGCGAGCGGTTTGAAGGGCTACATGATAGGTGGGAGGCCAATGGGTGGCTTGGTTTGGCATCAAACGTTGAACGAGAGGGCGAAGACAACGATTGTAGATGAGCTCGATGTCGGGTGTAGGGATCTTGTTAGATTCGAAGCGATGATACATGCGAGGGAAGAAAACGCGAATGCAGGATCGATTGGCGACCTTTCCCAAAGGGAAATTGGGAATCTTATGCATGGGGACGTTGAGTGGGTTATCCTAAATGATATGTAAGCGGCGGATAGGAAAAATGAAATAGGTCGAGGTACTTGATTATCCAAGGCGATAGCAGTGACATGATTACTTGTAGTCAATGAATCCCTGAAAGAGGGAGTGGGCCAAATAGTGACGGGAACGCTATAGGGGAGAGTTTTTGTTGTTCCGATCAAAGAGTCGAAGTCGCGAGTTGCGGTGAGTTGATGAATATCGGGCAGACCCTGGCAAGCGTTGAGAGTGATGTTGCGTTGATCGTCCAAGTGCAAGCCACGACGACCGGCGAGAATGAACTTGAGGAATCTCATTTTGTCGGAATGATCACCGTCTGTGATAGCGTTGTAGTAGGTTATACCTTCGTTGACGAATTCACGGAGTGTCAACTGTACTGGGTTGTGCTCGCGATCATCGGGATAAGAACGCATAGCCATGGTGTTTGGAGTGACAGTATGTGTGAGGGATGGGGAAAAGAGAAGGAAAAATACAGATATATCGGACGAGAAGAACATATATATGTTGAGTTGGCGGACAGGGTTCGATTTGACCCTGGCAGACAAGCCGGCAGGGTAAGGATGAATTACGGGTCATTACAGGGTCAGGGTCCATGATACCCGGGAGAAATATTGGGTATTTAGTTATCATTATCAAATCAGCAATGTGGATGATATTGAAAGTTGCCTAATCTCATTACATGGTTATTATCATAGGAAGAACGTTAAAGTATTGACTGGATTGAGAAGTTAGAGTGTTGGACAATAGTGCGGTGGCTACTACAACTATGAGTACAAAATAAGTTAATGGACTAGGTGAGTACTCTTTTGGGCGTCTTGGACGCCCGTGTGACGGTGGGTGATTATTCACGTGACTGATATTTTCACACATGTAGTGGGCGTCTCGGACGCCCGCGGTGCGCGCGCCGTTTATGCCCACGTGACCAAAGTCACTCACACAGCGGCGGGCGTCCAAGACGCCCGTTATGTGAGCAGGAAGACAATGTGTCTGTACAAAGTGTCGACATGCTGATTACCAGGTGTGTCGTTATTCAAATGAAGATGTTGTTCGCCTTCGCTTCGCCCGCCGTTTGGTAACTCACTATTGTTAGTATTGTAGTTCACGTCATTTGACTAGAACCATCGCCTTGAAGAGGACTATTGTATACCCCGCCACTCTCACTGTTAACCCGGGTCGACTGCTGAATATGTAAGTCCCTATCTATAACTCATGGTGGTTGTGCATCGGGATCGGCGACATGGAGTACTGTTGGTGACGGACGTTACTTTGCATCGGGTTCCTGCATACTTTTTTGTACCGTTTTTGTGTGCTTATGTCGGTCGAATGAATTCAATGGTTTTCAAATCTTCGAACAGTGAGTGGTAGGAAATGGTACGAGAAACAGGAATGAATGGATGATATTTGAGTACATGAGCGGACGGATACACGATGACGCAGGAATGACATGAGGGGATAACGAACAAGACACAGTAGATACGCAACGCTGGGTTTAACTCACTGCTTCTTACCGGCTCTGCTTTTACTGGCTTTGCCTGTAGCCCCAGCCGTTCTAGCACCACGTTTGAACGTACCTTTTCCACCGGGAACCAAAGCGATGCCACTGATGGTCTCGGGTGCGACCGAGGAAGACGAAGCGATCGCGTTTGAGCGTCTTTTAACGCCAGTGGAAATTGGATTACGCGTCGGGGTAGGAGAAGGAGGGAGTGATGGTAATGGACTCGAGTGTCCGGGCTGAGTGGAGCTGTGGGGAGGAGTTTTGAAGTTGAGCACGGCAGCGGCCATCTCCTCCAGTTCATCTGGGTCCTTTTGGTAATCCGGATCAGTCAACATTGCGTCTAGGATTGGATCACCGGTGGGATTTGCCATGAAGACGTCACGTTCAGCGCGAGTGGCTCCAACAGGAGTGGTGGGAACGGGAGGGGGAGCAGCGGGAGCAGAGGTGGGGTTAGCGGGGACAACGATGGTAGTAGTGGGGGCAGCGATGGTGGTAGTACATGCAGTAGCAGTGATAGCGGGCGCTGCAGGGGTGACCGTCGTACTCGCAGAATCGGATGGGCCAGCAGCATATACGGTGGTCTGGGGGATTGGTTCCGTTTCCTTTTCCTTTTCCTTCTCCTTCTCCTTCTCCTTCCCCTTACCTGTTCCCTCTTTCGCTCTGAACCTCTTTGGCTTCGGGCGGGTGGTTCGAGTCGGCGATGTCGGCGTGGGGGTGGCACTGCGTTTCGTTGCAGGACGAGTAGGGGAGAGGAGGGCCTGCGCAGCTTGATTCTGAGCCTTCTTCGTGCCGCGTTTGTTGCGTACCTTGGGCTCGGATGGTGGGTCGATTTCCATGACCTCGTCCTCCTCCTCGTCGCTCTCGATGACTATGGTCGGGTCGCTGTCGTCGGTGTTCCCCGTGAATAGTTGAACTAAAGATAGTGGAGTTACTTTATGGATATGATACGGTGTGATTAATGTAAACTTACGCGAGTGACTATCGATCCCAACGAATGCTTGGTGGAGCATTCCCTTGTCGAAGGCGATGTTATTGAGGAACACGTCCGGAGTGCCGCGAGCGACGAGTCGGTAGAATTGAACGGTTTTCTGTTGAGGGTAGCGGTAGATACGGCCTCGCAATTGTTCGTCGTCGAGGGCGGACCATAACGTATCCTGTACAGAATCAATACACGAGATTCGATGTAAAGAAATGTAAAGAAGCACTCACGGCGATGATCATCACGTTCGCGCACGCCAGGTTCAAACCTACCGTACCGACCATCGAGAGGATCAGGACTCTTGACCCTGCCTCACGGGTGGATGCCCGGAATTCCTCCAAGACCGACTTGCGTTTGTTTAGCGGCGTTCGTCCGTTGAGCTCGAGAGCTTTGATCCCGTACAAGTGTAAGACCTAAGAGAGGTAGCATTAGTAGAAACGAAACCGAGCAATGACTATCGATATACTTCTTTGATGCCTGCGTTCGAGCTCGGAAATAGGGAGAATATGATGACTCGGTCGGGCTCCAGCTGCTTTGCATTGGGGTCGACTACTTCGACAGTCGGACACTCGAGGGTTTGACCGTCGATATTGATCTTGAGGGGGGGAGCATCATCCTGCGCGAGATGGTGAACGACAATTTGCGCGAGGAGGTCGAGTTTAGTGGAAGCATGCTTGGTCTTCCAGTCTTCCAGCGACGTCGGTGTTACCCAAGCATCCTCTGATCCGCGCGGATTCATATGAGGGTGTAGTAACCCACGTCGAAACTCAATATAAAAGTTCTATAAAATCAAATCAATTAGAATGATGCTCGAAGTGCCAGGGGCGTCCGCGACGCCCGTGTGGCAGACAGAATAAAAACCACGTGACCCATGGCTGATCACCAGTGACGTGTGGATTGGGCGTCCGCGACGCCCAACTCGTGCACAGATGTGATATCACATGAGTAATCAATAGTCACGCGTGAACGGGCGTCCGAGACGCCCGCACTTGGATGAACAAATAGCAGCGTGAATAAAACTTACCTTGCCTGCCCCGGCGAGCGTCATGAGTGGGCCTTGATCAATGATCTCATCCGTGATCATGGTCAGACGTTCCTTTTCCCAATCGCGAAGTTCGAGCAAGAGTACTTGATCCTGGTACGGAGGTAAACCGAAGATTTTGTTACCAGCGTGATCGACCGAGTCCAGTGTGCGCCGAACAACGTATTGATGGAAGGCTTTCCGGATCCATGGCACCCACTGTCGCATTTTCGGTGCGAGCGCAGAATTAGAAGCGACTTGTTCGACGTCTTCACCAGCAAGTAGTGCGCGTAGTCGGTCACCGGCTGTGTCAGACTCTCGCTCGACTTTGCGATCTTTTGCTTGCGCACGATTAAATTCGATCGTCATTTCCTTGAACCGAGATTGGGAACCAAACGCCGGGATACCCAACATCGAACCCATAATCCATAAGTCCTATGTTCAAATCAGTAATTAGACCGTACTACATACAATCCATGACTACTCACCTGAAGCTTGGTCATGACTGGAGTCGCCGTCATCGCAACGAGACACAGCGATTGTTTGCGCAACGCGTAGTAAGCCGTATGGATTTTGTTGAATTTCCGAGCGACGTGAGCTTCGTCGATGATGAGTCCAAGATAATCACGCCCATAGATCGTTTTCTTCGCTCGGGATGCATACGCCACTGACTTTCTGAGGTTGCCCTCGACATCGTGAATGAAGTCGACGAATATCACACTCGCATCGTCTTGAATGGCCTGGTAACATAACTCTGAATTAGAACACTCGAAGTAAGAAGGACGAAGACTTACACTTTCAGTCGCCAATATGATCCGATGGTGAGGCTGGTGCAGACTTTGCGTCAGAATTTTGTCCCACCAGTCTCCCCGTGTTGTGAGCTTGCCAGTATACGGAAGGATGTCGAAAGAATGTCGCTTCAGAAAACGTTCGAGCTCACGGGTCCATTGGGAGTGGAGGTTAACAGGGCACAAGATAATAAAAGGTTGACTGGGGATATTACCGTCCTTCCCTTGCCATTTTTTTCCCGCTTCAAGTGTATGGTAAGTAATATAGATATTGAGAGAAGGGAAAGACGTACCGAAGTATCCAGGAAACTTGGAATTCTTGGCGTAAAAGCGATGGTAGTATGCGAGACAAGCGAGAAACCCGATCACTTGAAATGTTTTACCGATACCAACGCCGTCCATGAGCAATACTGGCATCCCGTCGAATGCGCGCTGAAGCATGCGAAAAATCCCGACGAGTTGATGCCATCGGGGACGCAGAGGCTCGCGCGCACTGTTAGCGTCGCCCAACCACTTCTCGCCTTCTTCGGACCATGGGTTGATCGCCGCATCGGGGTCGGTGAACTCTTGAAAGAACGGCAGAGTTTTCTCCTTCTCGAAGCCCAATGCGGTCCAGAGTTCGTCTCCGGTGAGATTCGCGAGATCTTCAACACCTTCTTTCCAATCCATGTCGAGCGCGGGACCTTCTGGGAAGTCGACGGGAGCGGAATTCTCATCTGTGTTGACGTGTTCGAGGGCAGCATTCAAGAGGTGTTCAATGTCGCGAACTTCTTGTGCAGATGCGAGTTTTTTCAGCGCGTCACGCAAGATCTTCGGAAGGGCTATATGTAAATAGACCCCTCTGTATCAGTATATCGCCGACAGAATAACGAGAACTCACTGTTTCGAAGCTCGACCCTCGACTCGTCGTTCTGGGCTTCTGCTAGTAAGGCTTTCAACCTTTTCTGCATATTTTCCACCTCCTCGATGGTCTCCTTGTCTTCATACCGCTGAAGCAGCGTGAGCTGCTTGCGTACACGCTCGAGATACAACTTCAGCGTTTTGATCGGCAGCTTCGATCCTTGATCGTTGATTTCTACGATAAATTAGATGCGGTAGACACATAGATCAATTAATTCAAAATAGCTCACCTGTCCAGGCCCCATCTAATGCTGTACGGTTTTTGCTGATCGTCTTTCCTTCGCGAGCGAGTCCTTTCCGATACCGATTCCACGTATGGACGATCAACGCGTCGCAAAAATCCTTGATCGCCCCGACTAGGAATAGCCCGTCCTCCACGAATGCATCGTCGCCGAATAGTGTCGAAGCCAACGGAGTCCGAACCGTGCCGAAAACCTGAGCAGCCTCGAGCGTAGGAAGCTATCAATAGTTAGATATATAGTCGTTGATCGTTCGAAATAAACTCACCACTTTCGATTTCGCCCGAGCCATTGCTTCGTACGTTGAAAGTTTACATTCTTTGAATACGTTGTCTACGATGGAATTGATCTTCCATGATCTCATACCGTGTTGGACGAAAGTGTTCCAAGCTTCTCGACCGGCGGCATCATTGTCCGTGTACGTGCGCACCGAGTACTGAATCTGCGCCGATGGTGATTTCGACCAAAGAGATCGCGCGTAAGCCTTGACAGTTTGCGCGACAGCGACCGTCCACGATGTGTGATTGGGGGAGGGTGCACCGGGTTCAGCGTCATCCGGAGTCTCCCAAGGGATCCCTACAATTTTCGTTAGCCCTTGCCAGGTAGGGGAGTTCCACGGGAGGCCTTCCGTATTGCCTAACACCAGAAGTGCGGCACTGAGGGAGAGGGTTGGCATCAAAGTAGTACAATTCCTGTCGTTAGATGATGTTAGATGTGAAAAAATCAAGAGACGACTTACCGGCAGCGTTCTGGATATATTTATTCGGGCGTCGAAGACGCCCGCCTTGTACACATGTGTGGATCAAAAGGTTATTATAAATAAATGTGTCAAAACACTCACCTGGACATGGGCTTCCTGGACGCCCCCTCGCGCACCTGTCCAGATCTCAGGTAATGTAATGACATGGCTGTACCTGACCTAACTAATTCGGGTCGCACGTCGCTATATTTGGAAAGTGACTTGACTTGCCGCGGTCCGGGCGTCCAAGACGCCCGCCTCACGCGCGCACCCAAATCGTCTGTAACATAATAAATTACACACTAATGTAGCTGTAAATAGAAAGCCACTCACCTTGCTCGAGTGGGCGTCCCGGACGCCCGCCTCGCACACCTGTTACTCATCAAATGTCACGCTACACATACAATTACACATGGCATCACCACGAGTCACATTAAGATCCGGTTTACATATGTAATGCGAGATGAAGCAATAACGTCCGTCATTCACAGTGACTGATCTGAAAAGACGGTGTGTAACCTTATCGCTTGAGTACTCTACCTCCGGCACAACTTACTCCTCAAATAGCCGGTAGGCGACTTGGGATAATGATAACAGTCATTAAGTAATTGAGCGCCCCTCAATCCTCGTATCTCAATTATCTCCACTGACATGTTATTGGTGTAATTAATTTCATTGATTCACTGAATCCTTCCCCGGCCATGAATATTCAATTTCAGCAAGTCGATATACAATGAGTGTCAGTGAACCACTCAATTTCACAGTGTCCACAGTGGCCACTTCGCACTCAGTCACCCATTCCCACGCCTGCAGACCCATTATGGGACTTAGGCAAATTTTTCAATTCAAATGTTAATTATATAGCTATATACCTTTATTTGTCGAAGCAATCTAGTCTAATGGATAACCTCTCTCCTGTACCTTTCATATTTCACTGAAGTTGTGTTCAATTCCCTATCCTTGTCACAATCTGACTCTATAATATGATAATTTCACACTGTTCATCACTAAAATTCAGTGCAAAAATACAATGAAATTCAGAGGCGGTAAATCCTGGATCAGTGTATTTTCGCACTGAATGTTCGCCACACAACCACTCAAATGCACTACCTTATCCTAGATATTCATTACAGTTATGCTTTGAAATTCCCTAGCAGAATACACTACATTTTACGCTGTATTTAATTGCCTTTACTATCCACAGTGTGTCAGAGCTTGCCATACGGGCGTCCAGGACGCCCGCGCTGTGAGCAGTGTGAGCACCATCATGTTGTAGGCAGCCATCACACCACGGGAGTCCTGGATGCCCGCGCTGTGAGCAGTGTGAGCACCATCATGTTGTAGTCAGCCATCACACCACGGGAGTCCTGGACGCCCATGCAGCATGCAATGTAACCCATCACATGATGTGTCCATATTATGCTATGCACAATTGAGCTGCACCACACCACGGGAGTCCTGGACGCCCGTTCCACATCACTATGTATTATAATTCATTACATCACACAATATGATTATCCCTTTATCACCCAGCCGAGTAGATAGCATTAAAATGAAATTTAATAGATAATAGGGGTTTTCCTTATTGGAAACCCTAGCATCCTAAAAAGGAAATTATATCGCGCGGTCTAGGGTTTAAATCTTCCCTAGGGATGGTCAAAACAGTCTCATAAC
>JBBPNY010000942.1:0-10246 GCA_038091165.1 Rubroboletus pulcherrimus | reverse complement strand
AGAAGCAGGCAATGCTACCCTTGCGATCACGCTTCCCGCGTGGATGTTGTGTTTTCGCTCAGGTACACACGATGAGACGCATTGATCCCGTGATTCGATGTGGTTCACATAAATGCCACACTGAGCCCAGAGTATGCGGACATTGATCACGCAGTTCTTCGAGTTCATGTCACTTCGTACCATGAGTACGAATCCCGATATGCCTGTCCACGACTGGTACTGAGCACGCAACGGTCATTGATGAAGCATACACACACGGGTGACGGAGGTTGGGTTGGAGGACAGAATCTGATCGATTACAGCTGTTGCAAGCATACAGAATGTCTACAAGTATGAGGACGTCACGTCATCCAACTTTGAGCAAGGACGCCAACCTCTCGATGTTCGATTTCTTGTGCAGGAATTAGATCCTGATGACAGGGCGTGAGTTTACATGTCGTCCGAGTAGGTGAGAGGTGTGCCATCGTCGTGGTGTATCGGAGCCAAAGTGCCGTCATACACGTCTCGGGCACCAGAAGAATGCATCACATGTTCATTTGCCAAGACTGGCTCAAAGAGAGCATAGTCCCGACCCACATGACGTATGTACAGATAGAAGGCGACGTAGGCGATAGGCCGTGTGTTACCAGTATATGTCCATCATTTGCGCACGCCGCCGAGCGCCGATTTCAGGCTGTGGATAAAGTGGAGAGGGGCGACATGAATCTCGGTGTGCGAAGCGACGCCGATGCCACAGCGGTACTTTGCCTTTCAAGAGGTCGAGAGAGCACAGTAAACGATGTGGGAGGTTCATGGTCCCAGATGGGGTAGGTACAATGCGATCAGAGGGCGACTTAACAAGTGGCTTGGGGGTCCCAGAGGGTTGAGTCGGTTCTTTATCCAGGGCGCCGACTAATTGAATTGCATTCATGAAATCCTCGTAGTTGTCGGGCTCGCTCGATATCGGGAGAGCGGGCACGTCACTCCTAGATCTGCGATCATGCGCTTTAGATGCAGGCTTGTTGGCCGGCGTGGTCCCGCTTACCCGCAGATGGGGACACGGAGGGGGAGGGAGAGGAAGAGTGAGTGAGCACCGCGGGAATAGAAAAGCGTTGGTTTTTCTCAACGTCTGGTTGCTTGCACTTCGTATCAAAGTTTTCACCGAGTTCTGACACCGCAAGACTGCATCGGCAGTGGTAGGCCCACCAGCCAGAGATTCCATGTCAATGAGCGGCTTTGCAGGCATCCGAGGTTGACTTATTGGACTGATTAGAAGCCGAGCTCTTAGTACAGCGCGGCGCGACCAAATCAGAAAAAAGGCATGTCCCCGGAGTCGATGTCCGAAGAGTTGGTCAACCCGTCAGTGCCATCCTTTGGTTCACGCGACGATGAACGCTTAGATTGTGCTGTGTAGGCCGTTTCCGCCGCTTGCAGGACGTGAGATGAACACTGTGGTGCGAACAAGAGGACATGCATCAGTGATCGTGGGGAATATTCGTGTCTGGCCAGGCTCGGCAGTGCCGATGATCCAGCAAACGTCATGAAGGACGGAAACGTACGGCGACATGGTGGTGCATAAACATCCGCCAGCTCGAGCGAGCCTTGGATGTCGGTTGAAGTACCAGGGCAATTCGTGAACGGAATTGTCAATCTTGCCTGTTTGTCGTATTTATAGGAGTATTGAAATACGACGCTTACATCTACCCTGTACGGCAGTAGAGAACTATCTCTGGCGATTCTGTCGTTTTCATGCGCATGTCTGTGAGACACTCGCCCGTGGTGAACCAGGGAACTTATCGTTGAGCAACCCAGGGCATTGCTAGCGTGAACAAGGCTGTGTAAACCCAACCAGCCGGGCTGCAGAAGCGCAAGAACGTCATTTCTACCTAGTACCCATACATGTGAATGTGACTTGGTTTGAATGGGTGCGCAGACGTACATTTGTCTCTCGTGTTATGAAGAACAGTCGACTAGAGTTTGAGCGGGCCCTTTTCGAGAATGTGCAGAATCGCGAGTTGGTCTGATGCGGATTGTACACATGTCGTGAACCGAGGCCCGCAGCCTAGACATGACCGGCAATCGCAGACTGCCTACCCAGTCGTCGCAACGAGATCCCTTATAAGCTAGGATCCGAATAAGCGCCAGAAACGCGAGGCAGCTGTGTGAACGGACCCATATCGAGAATAAGGAAACATGCCTATGAAAGCAGCTTTGCGCAGCACGAGTAAACCGAAACATATTGTTCCCTGACATTTCAGCACAGACGATTGTGTACCATTGATGAGGATGTCATCGACGAATGCCGGTGCGTAGCAGCTCCGAGGAGTGATTGAGCAACGCTGACAATGAAGTAAGACCAAACGACAGTACTCGACACTGGTCACTCTGATTGGGTGTTCGCAGTCGCATTCCAGCCTGACGGGAAGCATCTTTTGGGCGGGAGTAGCGATGAGATTCGACAATGGCGACTTGTAGACGGCAAAGAGGTTGGAAGGCAAACAGGAATGCAGTTGCGGGCCATTTCTGTGTCGAGGGATCGCAAGCGGATAGTGTGTGGAACCGAGGAGGGCGCAAGTGTGTGGGACGGAGAGATGCATGAACGGGTCATCGACGTGGAGGGCACAAGCGCAGTGTGGGCTGTCGACGTCTCCCCAGATTCGACCAGGATTGCCACCGGGACCTATGATAACAAAGCAAGCATTTGGAGCATCACCAGCGGGCAGAGACTCGTTGGCCCGCTCAAACACGACGATTCGGTCACTGGAGTCAAATTCTCCCCAAACGGCGACCACATCGCCACTGCCAGTTACGGTGGCTCAAGCATCCACATTTTCGACAGTCGCAACGGTGATGAACTCATCACCATCAAGACGGTCATACCCAGATGGATCGGGGCCACTCCGCTTGCATGGTCGGGCGATGGTCGGCAACTTTTTTCCACATCCCACAACGAGAAAATCAGGTCCTTCAATGTATCTACAGGGTCCCAACTTGCTGAATCACCAATTCTTGGCAATGGGGACACCGTCCACTCTATCGCTCTAGCCACCAATGGTAAATTCATCGCTACCCTCGCACGGCATTCAATTTCGTTCCTGGACACAGCAACACTCACTCGGATTGGCTCTGACATCGAGGACAGTGAAGACATACGGTCGATTACTGTCTCTCCAGACAACAGTTATGTTGTGACTGGACAGTATGACGGAAAAATCGTCATTCGTGATCTCAGCAAAGTTATCCCGGAGCTGTATGGTCCTTTCCATGTAAGTATCTGTGCCTTCACAGTCCTGGCGTGTCAGTTAAGCCCCATTCTGTCTCCCACATTGACAAATTACATTAGTCATCGACTAGCGAGGAACGACAAGACGAGCAGTCGCCGACCTCGGGTGGCCGTGACAACGACTTACCAGACTCCACGCCCGTAGGATTGTGTCAATATGTCACCGGAAGAGTTGCACTGACTCCATTGTGTGTGTACAGCAGGAAGATCTCAGGAAATCCACCACATCCGAGTCCAGGCGACAAAGTGAAGACGGCGGTGATCTCCTCGACGTATGAGTTCGTTCGTTTTCCTGTCTAAGCACGTTCTCACGATGGCATAGGTTGAGGTGCCATCCAACACGGCCGCTCCTCAGTTCGACTTCGACGAGGTTGGTGATTACTCCATTATTTTCTTGCTTCCGTGTTGACGCTGCCGGAGCCACCGTCCCCAGCCTCCCTTGCCGATCCTCGGGCGGACGAGGTACCGCCACTGGACCCATCCCGAGCCTTATCAGACTTGTCAGATGCAGGGCAGAATCCTGAAACTGTCGAGTCACGCCAGGGCCGCTCAAGAATCAGAAAGTGGCTGCAAAGGAAGAGTCGGAACGACCCCGCTTCACATAAGCCTGACCGACGTTCTGCAAAGTCGCGCGAGGCAGCCGATGGTCGATCTCGATCTTACTCACCAGGACGAGTGGATGTCACAAACGAGGGGCCGTCGAAGATGGCAGCAGGTCAACGTCAACGAGTGAGCACTCCTTGATAGACGAACGAATGCGAAGTGTCTAACATATCATTCCAGCGAGCGGTTGCGAAACCCGTAGTGAAAAAACAGGTTCGTTGTTCCCCGGATCTATATGCAGGAATTCATCATGCGCTACAGCCTAAATTGCCTCACAAGGCTGCTGTTCGCAACCATCCGAACAAGGATGCTTCCCGTAGCGGACAACGTGTTGTAGATGCAAGTGCAGCGGACCCCGTGTGTCTTTTTCTGGTGACGTGGACCTCGTCACGACAGCTCACGTCCTATTAGGCGCAACAACCAAATGATTCGTCCCAACCCCCCGCCGGAACGGTCCATGTAACGGTGCGCGTTGCTTTTTCTTTGACCTATATTGTTGTATTTACAGTGGATTAGCATCACCAAGAAACAGGCAACGCTACCCTTGCGGTCACGTTTCCTACTCTCTCAATCACGTTTCCCGCATGGTTATTGTGTTTTCGCTCTGGTGCACACGATGAGACGCATTGATCCAGGTGATTCGAATCACATAGATACCACGCTGAATTGGGAGTATGTGGACATCGATCATGCAGTCCCTCGGGTTCGTGTCACTTTGTAGCATCAGTACGAAGTGATCGAGCCCGCCAGGATATTTTCTCAACGGTCATTGGTGAAGTCTATACACACACGAGGGTTGGGGGGACGTTGGAGAATAGGATTACAGCTGTTGCAAGCATATATACAGAATGTCTACTCTTAAGACGAGCATGTGCGTCTAGTAGGATGTCGTCGTGTCACCCAATTTTTGGCAAGGACGCCAACGTCTCAATATTCAGTTTCTTGTACAGGAATTAGATCCTGATGACAGGGCATGGGTTTGCATGTCATCCAAGTACACGAGAGGTGCGCCATCGTCACGTTGTATCGGGGCTAAAGCGGCACTACTACACGGGAAAAGAGTGCATGGCATGTCCCTACATTCGCCAACGCTAGCTCGAAGGATGCTCAGTCTCGACACCGCATGACGCATGCACAGACAGAAGACGGTGAAGGGGATGGGCCATGTATTGCCAGTGTATGACGATAGCATGAACGTGTACTCACGACAATACGTACGATGGGTGTAAGACTGTCCGAATTCGTGGTTTAGCAAGTTGCTGGAACATGTCCACGGTGACCCGCCTTGTCTTGCTCGTGCATCGCGACGGCACGCTCCTACGCTGTGTACCTTGTCTTTCGTGCTGCGGCACATTTCTCTTCGAATCGTTTCCGGGCAGCATCCCCATCATAGGCGTCCCGAATAATAAAAACTGGGTGAGAAACAGAACACGTAACTGGTCCTAAGACAGGAGGGCTGACCCGATGACGCCACTGCCACCGCTAGCGATGCTGTGAGGATGTCCACCGAGGGGCGATACATCGCTGATCCGACTTCGTGTGCGGCGCGCAGCGCGTTGGCATCTGCGCTCGATCCCTTTTCAGCAAACGACCATTGGTAGGTTTGGTTGGCAGCTGAGTCAGCCATCGTTGCTGCGTCATGATACATCCCCTCTACTGTGATCCAGCACGTCAAGGAGCATGAACATGAAATACGCGAAAGGGGGGTGATCTTGTCAAATGCACCTGAAGAGCCTCCCCTTTGCTCCACGCCCGAACAATCTTGCGAAAGTAACTTTAAACGTCTGGGATGGGGTTATCGGCGCGCTTCAACGGCACCGTGGTGGAACAGGTGGATCGGTGCATGCGCACCTCCGCGCTCTTTCACTCGAGAGGGCATTAGAGTACTGTCGTTCTCAAATACAAGGTGAACTCAGCATGCCTGACGGGGCGTATCAGACGAGAAAATCAAACCAACCTCGGTCGCAGTCTTGGCCTCGCTGCGTCGCCATTCTTGTGTTCTCTGCTCATCCGTGAGATCCGTCTTTGCCCGCTTTCAAACGCGGATGGGCTGCGGATCCTCAAAGGTGACGCTCGGCTTCTTGGCATGTCCCCAGCCTTTGATGTGGAGCCGACATCACTGCCATCGCGGAACGTGAACGGCGTATGTCCACTACTCGAGTCAAGCTACCCGCAGAATTCTCATCGGATGGACTGCTTGCAATGGGTCATCGAGGTATCAATGATGGCTGGAATCTGTGCGATACCATTTTACTTGACGTCGAGAAGAACATAACAGATACAAGCACAGTGAGTGAACGCTGCGACCGAGGCGTTGACCACGGAAGTACACAAGGTAGAGCAATCTGGGCTTGTAGTCTCCCTTGACGGAAGGGGAGCCGGGTGTCGAATGGATAAAAGGCACAAATGGGATGCGAGAGTTACGGAACCCGCGCATCGACGACTGCGCAGTGGAAGAAATAGACACTGCATCTGACTTGTCGTTGTCAGCAGCGGGAATTAGCCATCATTCGCGCACGTTGTTGAGTGCCTGTTTCAGGTTGAGGAGAAGAGCCTACGCACTAAATTTAACCGAGAGGGCGAGGCTGTCGGCCGTGTACGCCACTTCTGCCGCTTGCAGGACGTGAAATGAATCCTGTGGTGCGAACAGGAGGACATGCATCAGTGATCGCGGGGAATATTCGTATCTGGCCAGCTCGTCAGTGCCGATGGAACCGGTAAACGTCACGAGGGACGAAGCATACTGGCTACGTGGTATATAAATGCCCGCCAGCTTGAGCGAGCCTTGGACGTTGGTCGAAGTACTATGACAGTTCGTGAACGGTGCATTCGATTACACTGGCATACATACCGCATTCGTAGGATCTGCTTCCAACACCTCAGGGTCGCACCCGAAAACAATCTCTGGTGATTCTGTCGCTTTCATGCGGATGTCTGAGACACTCTGCCGTGGTGAACCAAGGAACTTGTCGTTGAGCCATCCCAGGGCACTGCTAGCGTCAACGGGGCTGTGTAGGCCGGACCAGTCGGGCTACGGAGAGACACATACATAGCAAGCGCGAGAACGCCAACCCTACCCATGCATGTGAATGTGACATGATTTGAATGGGTGCGCAGACGTACATTCGTCTCCCATGTTACGGAGAACATTCGACTGGAGTTTGAGCGGGCCATTTTCGAGAACGTGACGTATCGCGAGTTGGTCTAATGCGGATTGAACACTTGTGGTGAACCGAGGACACGACCAGCAATCGCAGACTGCCTTTGGAAAAAACGGAAGGCTTCATTGATGAGTCTCGCAGCCTAGACATGGCCGCCTTTGGAAGAGACGGAAGGTTTCGCCGGTGGCGTGACTGCTTCATATCTAGTCGTCGCCACGAGGTCACTTAGCTGGGATCCAAGTGAGAATAGGCGCCAAAGACACCAGGCACCGGTGTGAACAGACCATATTGAGAATACCGAAACGTGTTTCTGGAGCAACTTTGCGCAGCACGAGTAAACCGAAATACCTTATTCCCTGACATTTCGACACCGACTGTGCACCATTGATGAGGATGTCGTCGAATACCGGTGCGTACTAGCAACTCTAAGGAGTAATTGAGCGACACTGACCATTCCATAAGATCAAACAATAGTCCTTGACACCGGTCGCTCTGATGGGGTGTGGGCAGTCGCATTCCAGCCTGACGGAAAGCATCTTTTGGGTGGGAGTAGGGATGCGATTCGACGGTGGCGACTTACAGATCATCAAGAGGTCGGAAAGCAATTAGGAACGGTATTCAACGCCATTTCTGTGTCAAGGGATCATAAGTGGATACTGTCCGGGAATGATAAGGGGGCAAGTGTGTGGGATGGAGAGATGCAAGCAAAGGCCATCAGTGTGGAGGGCACACACGATGTGTGGGCAGTCGACGTCTGCCCAGATTCAACCAGGTTTGCAACTGGGACTGGAAGGGTTGAAAAGACAGCGAGCATTTGGAGCATCACGAGTGGGAAGAGACTCGTTGGCCCACTCAAACATGACAGGTCGGTCACTGGAATCAAATTCTCCCCAAACGGCGACCAAATCGCCACTGCCTGTTACAGCGGCTCAAGCATCCGCGTTTTCGACAGTCGCAACGGCGACGAACTCGTTACTATCAAGACCGACTTACCCTCACGGGCCCCGTCCACTCCGCTTGCATGGTCAAGCGATGGTCAGCAAATTTTTGCAGCGTCCCACGACAACAAAATCAGGTCATTTAATGTCTCCACTGCATCCCAGCTCGCCGAATCATTGATTCTGCACGATGGCAACAACGACGGCAACGACGCCCCCTCTATTGTACCAGCCGCCAACGGAAAATTCATCGTTACCTACACCCCGCATGCAATCTCTTTCCTGGACACATCACTGACTCGCATTGGGTCTGCCATCGAGGAAAGTGAATACATTCAGTCAATTGCTATCTCGCCAGACAGCAACTATATCGCGACTGGACGACGTGACGGGAAAATCGTCATACGTGGTCTCAACAACATTCTCCCGGAATTGTATGGTCCTTTCCGTGTATGTATTTGTGCCTTCATAGTCCCAGCATGTCTGATAAAGCCACGTTCTGTCTCTCACATTGACAAACTACATCAGGTATCGACTAGCGAGGAACGACAAGACGAGCAGTCGCCGACCTCGGGTGGCCATAATAATAAATCACCCGACTCAAATCCGGTAGCAGTTCGTCATTCCATCACCAAAAGAGCTGCGCTAACTCCATTGCGTACGTGCAACAGGAAGATTTTCAGAAACCCAGCCCATCCGAATCTGGGCGACACAGTGAAGATGGCGATGGTGACATCCTTGACGTATGATTTCGTTCGTTTCCCCCCTCAGGGCGAGTTCTCACGATAGCATAGGTTGAGGTCCCGTCGAGCACGCCAGCTCCTCAATTTGACTACGACGAGGTTGGTGATCACTTCATCCATCCTTTATTTCCGTGTTGACGCTGCTGGAGCCACCGTCCCCGGCCTCTGCCGATCCCCGGGAGCATGAGACACCGCCTGAACCCATCCCATGACACACCACAGTTGTCACATGCAGAGAAGAATCTCGAAACTGTCGAGTCGCACCAGGGCCGCTCAAGATTCAAAAAGTGGCTGCAAAAGAACAGTCGGAACGACCCCACTTCACATAATCCTGACCGACGTTCCGGAAAGTCGCGCGAGGCAGCTGATCGTCGATCTCGATCCCACTCACCAGGACGAGTGGATGCCACAAACGAGGGACCGTCAAGGATAGCGGCAGGTCAACGTCAACGTGTGAGCACTCCTTCATGATAGACGAACGGATGCGATGTGTCTAATATATCATCTCAGCGAGCGGTTGCAAAACCTGTAGTAAAAAAACAGGTTCGTTGTTCCTCGGATCTGTAAGCAGGGGCTCATGACACGCTACAGCCTAAATCGCCTGCCAAGGCTGGTGTTTGTAACCTTCCAAACAAAGATGCTCCCCGTGGTGGACAACATGCTGCGGATCCACGGCCAGCAGACCCAGTATGTCTTATCTAGTGACGTGGACCTCGTCATGACAGCTCATGCCCTATTAGACGCAACAAGCGACCAGTCCCCCTCAACCGTCAACCGGAACGGTCCACGTGACGGTGCGCGTTGCTCTTCTTTGACTTATATCGTTAGACTTAAAGTGGGTCAGCACCACCAAGAAGCAGGGAATGCTACCCTTGCGATCACGCTTCCCGCGTGGATGTTGTGTTTTCGCTCAGGTACACACGATGAGACGCATTGATCCCGTGATTCGATGTGGTTCACATAGATCCCACACTGAGCCCAGAGTATGCGGACATTGATCACGCAGTTCTTCAAGTTCATGTCACTTTGTAGCATGAGTACGAATCCTTATATGCCTGTCCACGACTGAGCGCGCCAGGATATTCATTCAATGATCATTGATGAAGTCTATGCACACACGGAGGTTGGGTTGGAAGACAGAATCTGATCGATTTCAGCTGTTGCAAGCATACATAATGTCTACAAGTATGAGGACATCGCGTCACCCAACTGTTAGCGAGGACGCCAACCTCTCGATGTTCGATTTCTTGTGCAGAAATTAGATCCCGATGACAGGGCATGGGTTTACATGTCGTCCAAGTCGGTGAGAGGTATATATGCCATCGTCATGGTGTATCGGAGCCAAAGTGCCATCACACACATCTTGGGCACCAGAAGAATGCATGACATGTTTATTTGCCAAGGCTGGCTCAAAGGGAACGTAGTCCCGACCCACATGACGTATGTACAGATAGAAGACGACGTAGGCGATAGATAGGCCCTGTGTTACCGGGATATGTCCATCATTTGCGCACGCCGCCGAGCGCCGATTTCAGGCTG
>JBBPNY010000941.1:0-10260 GCA_038091165.1 Rubroboletus pulcherrimus | reverse complement strand
CTGCCACCGATCACTGATCGGATCCATTTCATCTCGCTACCAATATTTATATTAACGCCAATTATTCACAGCCGTTCATGATCGGCACCTTTCATCTCTCGCTATAGATTCCATGATCAGTACCTATCGGTAGTAGTACTCAGATTTATTCCTCTCCAAAGATATATCTCTCGCTATATCTTAGTATTCCAGATATACATCCCAGTTACATAAGCCGGCTACCCAGTACTATATAAGGACCGCTTCTTTTCATGTAACTCTAACCTTGATCTACGCCAACCTGCGTAATATCTAGTTCCCATCAAACCCTGGCATTCTCGCGTTTGATCAGCCGTCTCCTGCTTCTGCTTCTATTGCTTCTCACGCGTCGATCAATGGATCAACGCCCTCATCGTCACTCTCGCCTTTGATAGGGAGAGCCCCTGTCCATTGGACATACGGTATCAAGCCCAGTTGCTGTCCTTCGCTTGTCCAGGTTCCATGCCGGAACTCTGCTCGCTGCATATGGTGCCAGTCTGGTTCCTGCAGCTTGTCCGTAGCATACGGTATCAAGCCTGGTTGCTGCTACATCGCTCTTGACGGAGCTAGGTGTTACGCACTTGCGTAACAAGAAGTGTCACTTTGACCTTGCGGAGGTCGAATACTTGGGCTTCGTCGTGTCTCACGACTGCATCAAAATGGATCCTACGAAACTCTCCGCCATTGAAGACTGGCACCCTCCCGAGAACATCTCGAAATTGTGTTCCTTCCTAGGGTTTTGCAACTTCTATCGCAAATTTATCCCCACCTTCTCCGATATCACGCATCCCCTGCATGATCTTACCCGCAAGGGGGCCCTCTGGCAATGGGGTACTGAGCAAGCCCGTGCGTTCCACACACTTAAGAATGCCTTCTTGAAGCAACCTGTCCTCCGCACCCCTGACCCCACGAAACCTTTCTTTGTTATGACTGATGCCTCCCTCACTGCTGCGGGGGGTGTATTAATGCAAAAAGACGGAAATGGCGACCTCCACCCCTGCTCTTACATCTTGAAGTCCTTTGGCCAGGCCAAGCGCAATTATGACATTTATGATAGGGAGCTCCTCGCTGTCATCCACGGTTTGGAGGAATGGCGCCATTACCTCCATGGTACTGGTCTTCCCGTCACTATCCTCACCGATCACAAGAACTTGTTGTATTTCAAACAACCTCGCAAACTCTCTACCCGACATGCCCGATGGCAGATGTTTTTGCAGGACTATGACCTCACCTTTACCCACCTTCCAGGTTCTCAGATGGGCCCTGCGGACGCCCTTTCTCAGCGTGATACAATCGACACTTCCGGGGATAATGCCTTCCTCCAACTCCTTCCTGACTCCCTCTTCTCCTGTTCTCTTGACCTTGCTATCGTTGACAAGATCGCTGCCTCTTCCACCTCCGACCCCCTGGTCGCCAACGCTCTTACTGCCATGTCCCTTGGCACCAGTCTCCTCCCTCGTGCCCGTCCTGATGACTGGTCTTATGACGGCCTCAACCTTACTTTCCAGGGTCGGTTGTACATCCCCGACGACTGTCGGGCCACCTTGGTTTCCTCCGTGCACAACATGCCTCATGGCGGCCACGCGGGTGCTGCCCGTACCCTTGCTCTTCTCTCTCGCGACTACTGGTGGCCGGGTATGTCTACCTTCATCCGCCGCTACATCGCTAGTTGCGCCGCCTGCCAGCAGCATAAGGTTAACACCCACCCATCCCGACCCCCTCTCGTTCCCGTGCCCACCACCGCCACCCGCCCCTTCCAGCACCTCACTATGGACCTTATTTCCGGGTTGCCTACCGTCGGCTCCCTGGATACTGTTCTGGTCGTGGTGGACCACGGCCTTACCTGGGGGGTGCTTTTCATCCCTTGCTCCAAAACGGTATCCGCCGCTGATATTGCCTCACTATTCTACACACATGTCTTCCCTCGTTTTGGACTTCATGACCGTGTCATTTCCGACCGAGGCCCCCAATTTGCCTCTACCTTCGCACTTGAGCTCTCCCCCCTCCTCCATTATGACGTAGCTCTGTCCACCACCTACCACCCCCAGACGGATGGCGAGACCGAACAGGTCAATCAAGAACTTGAAACCTACCTCCGATTATTCTGCCAAGAGAAACCCGAATCTTGGCCTGACCTCCTTCCCATGGCCAAATTTCACCACAATTCTATGACTCATTCGGCAACTAAACAATCTCCCTTTTTCTTGATGATGGGATATCAACCCCGTGCCTATCCCAGAATTGGCCCAACCTTCGTATCCCACCTGACCAACCGGCTCACCGAATTAACCTCCACACTAGAGGAAGCCAAATCCGCTCTTATCAACTCCCAACGGATCATGGCTGACAGGAACCACAGCAAATTCGTTCCCTTCACCATCGGACAACAAGTATGGTTAGAAGCTACCAATCTACCCCTATTGTCCAATCGGAAGCTATCCCCTAAACGACATGGCCCCTTTTTCATCAAAAAAGTCATCTCTGCCGTGGCATACGAACTGAACCTACCACAGTCCTGGAAAATACATCTGGTCTTCCACGCCTCCCTTCTCACCCCCTATACTGAAACTGATGAACACGGCCCCAACTTCCCCCAACCACCACCGGATCTCTTGGCTACTGAAGAAGAATACGAAGTCAGTCACATCATAAAACACCGAGGTACAGCCCGCCGTTGGCGGTATCTTGTGGCCTGGAAAGGATACCCGTTATCTGAAGCAACCTGGGAAGATGAACTCAGTTTGGAAAATGCGCCCGACATCCTGAAAGGATATAAGACCACCCATAATCTTTGAACGTCATGTCGGAACCCATTGGATACTCTCCAGCTGAAACTGTCATCCTCCCTGCCTCCAATATTGCCTATGCCCTTGGTTATACTTTTTCTCAACTCGCCTGGCTTCGAAGAACGTTCAACATCTTTACTATAAAAGGTCTCACTGAAGCCCTCCGTCACCCCCGTACCCACCAGTGTTTCTGTCGGTATGACGACTGTCCCTGGCATTATTAATTATGGCTGTCTTCCTACCTCCCCCACCTTCTGACTCTTCCCTCCAAGTCCCAGAGATTCCCCCCATCAACGTTCATCGTTTCGGATTCGTTGCCCACCGACTGGTCTTTATTGCTGTCCTTCAATCACTGGACTTCAATGCCTTCCTTACCTCCCACCGGCCTCTTCACTCCTCCATCATCTTACTGCATCTTATCAACGCCTACCGATGGGTCTATCTCCACCAAACGTTCTTCACCCAAAACGATCGTCGATATGGAACCGGCCCCCATGACTCATCCCTCTCCGAATCCCTTTCATCTCTTAGGAGTGAAATACTGGACCTCCTCTACTACACTGGCTTCGCCCGAGTTGTCAACGAGATTCCTCCCCCACAGATTGCCCATATCCTTAGACCCCTCCTCCAAGTGGCTACCCAAGCGGAACGCATTGGGTATCTCACTGATGTGACTACGTTCCCCAATCCTCCCATTCACCCGCAGACGGTCGTTAATGACTGCCCCTCTGACCAACCCTCTGCCTCCCCTTCTCCCATTCCCGTCCCCAACCCATCCATCCGAACCTTTGCCTCAGTCCAGGAGTCCTATGCCTCCTACCCCAGACCCCCTACTCCATTTCTGGAACCTCCTTCCCAAGTACTCTGCCCTGCGAGCTCGACTCCGGAAAGAGGTGAAAACCAATCGCCCACCACCACCACCGACGCATCGGAAACTGGGTTGCCGGAATCCTCGAGGACTCCCCTCTCTGAGATCTCCAACGCATCCCCAATTCCAACCCCGACTCATTGCTACCCCCGACCCACAGATGAGGCCTCCGCCCCTCCTTCTCAACAGCAAACCCTCCGTTCTCGTGCCCGTATCACTCGCGCCTCCCGACGCCTCGCCCAGGCGCTTGGTACCACCATCCCTGCCATCCAACAGCCATAACCCGTTATCTCCCCAACTCCTGATCAACCCGTCTGTTTCGGCTGCGGCAAACCTGGTCACTTCCGACCAGAATGCCCTACCACCCACTGCCTGTTCTGCAACCATCTCGCCCCCGGCCACCCAGTTCTCTGTTGCCCCCACCAACGATGCTCTCTTTGCAACCGCCAAGGCCATACTCTCGGACGCTGCCCTCAAGCAACTGGCACTCACCCCGGGGGAGGATGGGACGAATGGAACCCTGACGATCAATATGATTACGAGGTCAACGGGGGAGACCAATCTGGCCCAGAGCATTAACTATGGTACATTCATTTAGGATACGGTGTATTCGCCCTACGGGGGGGCTATTGTTACAACCCAACCTACCCCCACGTATGGCCTTACGTTTGTCCATGTCTCTCCCTTTTCCCTTCCCCTCCACCTACCACGTTCTCCCTCTCCTATGCAACTGTGATACGTTAGATCCCCGTTACCTGTACAATACCTACGGTTCCTTCCCTTGTCCGTCGGTCACAGAACTGCACTGCCCTTCCCTTACCCATCATCGTGTTTCACCTCCACGTTTCATCATACCTACCGGTTTCCTAGGTTATCCCCTTATAGGATACTTAGGCCTCGTAGTACGTCTAGTTACCGCTATCGTGACTCACAGCTTGGTCTGTGCATCTTATGTACTCGTATATAAATCCATTGGCATAGTACTAGCCCCCCAGCTAGTTCTACGCAATATACCGCGTATCTTCTGGCGTACATAGAATCCTTCCCAAGTCTTCAGGCTACTTCAGAGTGCCTGCTACTAGTATCTTTGGATGCTTCACCTTGGTCCAGAACCTACGGTGCGGTAGCGTCATAACACCAACACTGCCATTTCCATCACACATTCTTGCTATCTCCACATGTTTCCCTTATCTCTAACATGTGCCAACCGGTTTCCTGAGTATTCCTCTTAAAGGAATCCTTCAACCTCGTAGCACTTCTTATACCTATATAAACCGTTGGCGTAGAACTTAGCTCCCCAGCTAGTTCTACACAATATATTGTATATCTTCTGGTGTATCCCAGTATCTCCTAAGTCTTCAGGCTACTTCACAGTGCCTGCTACTAGTTCTCCTCTACCAATTCTAGCCTAGTGCCAAGGAAGTGCAGTAGTGTTGTAACAAAAGAACTAGCTCATACATCACCGCAACTGCTATTTACTGTAGCTCTTGCCCACCATTTCCAACCTACAGGACATTCTCCAGGACCCTACCCTCTTGGCTGAGGATAGGCAGTATTATCTACAACAAATAAATCAGGAAAGGGCCACTGCCACTATTAGGCAGAACAAGACAGCTCATCAACAGCTTTGCTGACCCTGAACTATTGCCCCACCTCCATCTGATTCCTCAGATGAACACTTCTCTTCCCCATCTCCAACTCCTACTCAAAGCTTGCCTGTACCAGCAATCTTCAACCCCATCCAGTGACAAAGATGACCACCCTCACCTCCTCTGCCAGACATTCATCTACCAGGACCAGATTTGGAACCTGAAGGAGAAGAATATGACTCAGACAATTCAGACAATATGGCAAAAGAAGCACTCTCTAAAGATTTTTCAGGAAAGGTCGAAGATGCCAGTTGGTGGCTCAAGGCCATGCGGGCCTACAAACAAATTAAGGAAACAAAGATGGCCGTAGGAGAGGCTGTCGCTATCGCCCTAGCCCAAATGGGAGAAGGGCAAGGAAGGGTGTTTGCTGAAGGGTATTACAACAAACTAGCAAATGATCCCATCAAGTATCAACTATGGGCAACATTTGAGGAGGAATTTAAAACAGCCTTTTCTTCAAAAGACAAGGCTAAAGATGCGCAACTGACAGAATCTATGAAAAAGGCAGGGATGCCCAACATCAGCAAACCAGTCATACCCTGTGCAGAACCATATAGAGCTATGGAGCATTACAGACTCTTATTGAAGTACAAAGGTACCTCGATGGCACAGGGACAAGAGGGATGTGTTAGTGAGAGAGACTCACTATAGCCATGTGGATAGTAATCAGGTTAAGTGGTGACACTTGAGTGGTGGGATTGATCTCTGAGAGGTCTCAGGTCTCAAGTGGAACAATGGGTGGAAGAATTGTTAAATACTACTGGCAGTAAGGCCAGTGTTGCGGGAGCAACGCTCGCAGGGTTAAAGAGCTCGAAAGCCAACCACTACGGAAACCAAGACTAGCTTGCAGGCTAACACGAGCCTGGCGAGTGGTAAATGAGAAGGAAGCTGATTGAGTTGCCTTAATATCAACAGAGAACGTCGAGGAGCGAAGATCCCGTTAGTGATACAAGTGGACTAAACTAAGGAGATAGGGTTTAGGCTTTGGGCCTTTATATAGGATGCTTCTATGGGCTGTGCTTCCGGAACAGGAAGCACGGGAATCCTATTGTCCGCCTAAACCATCTACTGCCTCCGTCTATAGGCTCCTATTGCCTCCATGGGGAATGCCTCCGTGATCGGGAACAGTAAGTGATGGGATCAGATCTGATCGGTATCTGTAGGATCTGATCGGCATCAGTACTCGGCGCTTATCTGGGATCTATAGTCGGCGCCTGTTCGGGATCTGTAAGGACTCGGGGATGAGGCTATCCCAGGATCGGTAGAGAGAGCGTACACGATCTGAGATCGTGACGCGACGCGTCTGGGTCACGTGCGATGAGCGGTCACGTGCCAGGGAACGGGCAGGTCACGTGATCGTGAAGTCACGTGCTGCAAAGCGAAGGTGTTTGAGCGAGAGAGAAGGAGTGAAAAGGTGTGGAGAAAGGGGTGTTTCGTAACACTACCCCCCCTCTAGGACTTGTACTCCGAACGAGTCAAATCCTCCAGGTCAACCTCTGTGAAGTTTTCATAGGGCCGGAATAACCGACCGAAAACCTCGGGAGAGATACCCCTAAGTTGTCGAGGCGCTGCCGTTTGACGCCTATGGAACTCCGCGATCGCATCGGGCGCGGACTTGAGATGGTCCGCTGGCTCCCAAGTGCGATCTGTCTCGTCATATCCTTTCCAATGGACGAGATAATGGAGTTTACCCTTGACCAGTTTAGAGTCGTGGATGGACTCGACTTCATATTGCACGTATCCTTCGTCATCAACCTCGATGGCATCCGGGTGGACCACAGGCTGGTCCGGGAGAGCATCCGTGTGAGGCTTGATCCAAGCGATATTTACTACTGGATGAATGCGAACCGATTTCGGCATCTTGAGCTGAACCACATTGGGGAGGACCTTCGTGATGGAATAGGGTCCGATCCATTTCTGCGAAAGCTTCTTCGCCGGATATGGCAAGGAAAGCCTATCAGTGGACAACCAAACCCTCTGGTTGATCCGGTATGCGGGAGCTTTGGACCGAAGGTGGTCCGCCTGGATAATCATGCGCTGTCGAGACTGCTCCAAGGCGAGCGCGACCGCCTTGTGGGAGCTGAGAGCCTCCTGTGAGAACTCTCCTGCGAGGGTGTCCGATGTTCGTTCAAATCCGAGCCGAGGGGAGTACTTGCGGGTGACTGTGAATGGGGAAGTACCAGTAGCCGAGGTAAGGGAGGAGTTATGATGGAACTGGGCGAGTTTGATCCATTCAGCCCAGTCCTCCTGCTTCTTAGCGACATAGGAGCGTAGGTATTGCTCCATATCCCTGTTGACTCGTTCCGTTTGACCATCCGTCTGGGGATGGTAGGCTGTAGACGTTTTCTGCCTGATTCTGAGGAGCTGGCAGAGCTCTGAAGTGAATTCCGAGACGAACTGGGGTCCTCGGTCCGAGACCACCGAGGAGGGGAGCCCGTGCTGACACCAGATGTTGTCACGGAAGGTCGTCGCCAGGTTTCTCGAGGTAATTGTGTCGTGACAAGGCACGAACACAACCTCTTTAGAGAACCGGTCTACTACCACCGTGACCGCCGTATACCGAGAGGGTCCTGACGGGGGTAACCCCGTAACGAAGTCGACCGAGATGTCTGCCCAGGGCTGGGCAGGCACAGGAAGAGGAAGGATCTTGCCGGCTGGCGCAGAGGACTGCCCCTTGACCGTAGCGCAAGTCTGGCATCCTTTAACGTAAGCCTTGATATCCTTGGTGACTCCTGGCCACGTGAAGTGGCAAGTCAGGAGGTGCAGCGTCTGTGCGAAGCCTGCGTGACCTGCAACTGGGGAGTCATGACAGAGTCTGAGCAACTCCGGGCGAAGACCTTCCGGGACGAAGGCCTTGCTTTTGGAGTTGGAATAAACCACATCCGAAGACTTCCAGGTGAAGCCTTCGGGCACGAGGGTCGGGTCCAAGGCTTCCGAGGCCTTGGAGAGAGCATCATAGAACGTCGAGGAAAGCTCAACATGGTTCATGAAGAGGGTGGAGGGGAGGACCGTGATGTTCGAATTGTGGTCCTTGACGGCGTCGCCATGATCCGGGCGACGGGAGAGGGCATCTGCGTGACCATTGGAAGCGCCGGACTTGTAAACCATGGCGTAATTGAAGTCCTGTAGGACCGCATGCCAGCGGGCCTGTCTACCAGAAAGAGTTTGGGGCTTCTTCCAATACTCCAGATTCTTATGGTCGGTCCATATTTCGAAGTGTGGCCGACCGATCAAGTAGTGTCTCCATTCTTCAAGTGTGTGGATAACCGCGAGCAACTCCTTGTCGTAGATGGGGTAGTTACATTCCGTGCTGTTGAAAGAATGAGAAATAAATGAAACCGGGCGCCAGAGGTTGTCATTGCCTTTGACGGAGAGTACAGCTCCAGTCGCGATGTCGGAAGCGTCCGTTTCCAACCGAATCTCCTTTTCCCTGTCCGGATATGCGAGGAGAGGCGCGGTCCGGAACTTGTCCTTGAGAGAGTCCATAGCGGACTGCTCCTTGTCACCCCATCGCCACCGGGTGGTCTTCTTCGTCAGATCATTGAGCGGACGGGCGATGTCCGCGAAGCCAGAGATGAACCTGCGGTAGTAATTGCACAGGCTGAGGAAGCCCTGGATGTCCTTGACCCTCTTGGGGATAGGCCAATCGAGGACTCCAGCTACCTTCTTGTCCTGCATCTCTACTCCGTCCTTGGATACTACCATGCCGAGGAAGTCGAGCTTCTCCTTGGAGAACTGACACTTCTCGGGCTTGACGAAGAGGTCGTTTTCGCGAAGGCGACCTAGAACTTCTTTGACAACGGCTTTGTGCTGCTCCTTGGTCTTGCCTTTGGTAAAGACCATACAGTCGTCCAGGTAGATGATGAGTATGGCATACATATCATTGAAGATGTCGTTCATCATCTGTTGGAATGTAGGAGGTGAGTTGCACATCCCGAAGTACATCACCGTGGGCTCATAAGCCCCTATCGGAGTGACGAAGGCTCCCTTCCATTCGTCACCTTCTTTGATCCGCACGTTGTTGAATCCCCATCGGAGATCCATTGCAGTAAACATGTCGGCGCCTTTAAGCCGATCCACCAACGAGGAGATAAGCGGTAATGGATAGGCGTTCTTGATGGTACCTTCATTAAGATACCGGTAATCCATTACGAGGCGCTTCTTCCCGTCCTTCTTTGGGATAAGAAGACAGGGCTAGTCTGGGGGGATTTTGAAGGGTGGATATAGCCCTTGGCGGACTCCTTCTCGACGAAGGTCCGCAGCGCGTCCATGTCGGGGTCCGAGAGAGGGATTACCCGACCTTTCTTTGGCATGAAATCGGGGTTGAGATCTATGGCATGATCCCAAGCCTTTCGTACCAGCATCCGGTTCGACTCTTCTTCCGAGAAGACGTTGAGGAAGTCGTGGTAGACTTCTGGTACCAGGGCCTTGGCGCTGTCCTCGATTTGGACAGCCCGATTGTCTGCTCCGCACACTACCTGGTTAGTGTGCTCGCAATCCTTGGTACACCGTGGGAAGGTGATCTTCTTCTCGACCCAATCGATCTCGGGGTTATGGCAGGCGAGCCAATCATACCCGACATACATCTTGTTGGAGCCGAGAGGAAGAGGATAGACGTCCACGATGTCGTAATGCCCATTGATCCGGACGATCATGGGAATCTTCTTTCTGATGGCACCTCCACGGTTGCCGGTGCCATTGGCATTCCTAATGGGGACCGGGAAGGGAATGTCCACGGTCTTCAGTCCGAGGTTCTTCGCATAGTCCTCGTCTATGAACGTGTGGGTGCATCCAGAGTCGATCAGGGCCTTAACCGTCCTTGAACAGTGTTACAAACCAACGGTTCGGCTCTCTCCTATACACCTTTACTCACAACGTTAGAACGTTGTCCGTCACTTCCCCTCGTCCTGCGGACGAGTAGTACCGTTACTCTGGATTA
>JBBPNY010000940.1:0-10266 GCA_038091165.1 Rubroboletus pulcherrimus | reverse complement strand
GACTAGAGGCAGTGATAAAAGCAAAGGGAGGACATACAAAGTACTAAAATTGTAGAATAGAAATGTTGCTCAAATAAGTGTCCCAATGACATGTCATTTTAATATGGTTATATCTCAGTGCCATGGCAACCAAATCACATGACTAAGGGCTCATATTCAGGGCAGGGGTTAGAGCTATCGACGGCCCTGCAAGAGCTAGAGCTAATACATTTTGGTTCTCTTGCAAATGTCAAGTCTTTCCAAAATTGCCCAACATTGGGACACTTATTTGAGCCACTGTATGTGGCTGTATGGAAGCTTTCTTCACCTCAATTGCACAACAGTGAAACAGAAAACCAGATATTATTCAAATTGTAACAGATCATTCAACAGTTGTAATTAGCATGCAATTACCAGTAGTATGAAAAAAAGGACTGGGGAAATATTGAGGAAAAATCAGCACCACAGCAACTGAGTCTGGATCATGTTCTTCCATGGTAAGCTGCTAGCATCGGGAGCAACAAGAGCACCATTGGGAGTGCTTGGAATTAACTTGAGTAGTTTCTTACATCTGGGCATATCATGTAGATCTTTCTGGAAGTATCTGATGAACACACTGTTGGGAGTTTGTTAGGTCAGTGAAATGGCCGCATGTAATAGGTACTTTCACAGCATATGCATCCCTGTAGCCTGCATTACCTGAGGAGTTCTCGTGGCAATCCTTCCTTAGATTCTCCAGGATGTGGTAAATGAAGTTCCAGAATTGACTGCTTGTCCACACAAGAACCTTGGCATCGCTACTGGCTCTATCGTCACATCCATCATCCAGTATCCTGTGTGCATCAAGCTCCTCTTGGTTAGCTCCAAAAGTTTCATTCTGGTTATTGAAAAATGAAAATCCATCATCACCGTTGGCGTTGTTACTAGGATCTCCAGCGCCATCTACACCAAGGGTATTTGACTCTTCATCCTCATCATCTTGATGGTTGACATCTACTGGCATGTCATTATCTTGCCAATCAGTATCCTTGAAGTTAATGATCCCTTGGTCATCGCCGGCATCAGGGTCATCCATCCCCATATGGACTTCTTTTTGCAGGTCAGTTACTGTACATTGATGTTCAACTCTGCTGCAACATATGCAAGAGTGTCTGGCTGAAGGAGGTCAGTAAGGACTGAAGAGAAGAGCATGTCCAGTGGTGTTACAACCCAGCAATCCCCGTACGACTACTACCCCTTTTCCTTCCCTCCTACTCCTTTACTCAGTGTACCAGCATTCCGTTTCTAGTTGCCTTAAGCAGCCGGCACAGTTGTGCCTAGGACTGTTACCTACGCTCTTCTCTTCCCGTTATCTGTACCATTATCCCGGTCCCCGTTTCACCTCATGTTCCACACGAGGACTGGCACTATCACTCTACCATCACATTCCTGACCTTATCGTTTATCTCCACATGCCTTCTATCTCTACCTCGTGCCAACCGGTTTCCTGAGTGTTCCCCTTCTAGGATTCTCAGGCCTCGTAGCACCCATGTATTAGTATATAGGTAAACGGCGTAGAACTAAGCTCCCCAGCTAGTTCTACGCAATACACCGTATGTTCTGGCGTTCTCCCGGATCTCTACGAGACCTCAAGCAGCTCAGAGTGCTTGCTGCTACATTCTAGATCGAACTACCAATCCAAGCATTACGCTAGGAGAACGGTAGCATTGTAACAAGTGGCATGTCCTTATACATGTGCTGGTTGATGAGAAAGATATGGAGGCAGCATCTCTGATGTAATCCATCAGTAACTTGAGTCATTAAAAAGATACTTAGCTTACTAGCAATGCAAAGCAATGCCAATGTGACGAATCAATTTCCAAGCTGCTTCCACATGCAAGACTCTGCAGTATGTCCATGATAATCAGTTGTCGAACAAGTGACTTCATCAACTGCAGCTCTTGTAAGCTTAATTGTGTATTTAGTAGAAACACTCACTGCCGTCTTTATTGTACCACAAATGTTGGATTATATTCTTGAAAGCATCTTTCCAAGGGTAGAAGCTGATTCCACATCATTGAACACAATCTTTGGAATCTTAAACATGTTGAGGTGCAGCTTCATAAATTCCTAAGATACAAGTGAGTGAGAAGCACAGATATTTGTGTTCTGGGGTTACTGTGATGTGGGTTTGCGTATCTACAACATATGCAGTAAGGTTCGGTAAAAGCAGGCATGCAGTAAGATGACCCTTGAGCGCTACCTGGTTAGTAGGAGTAAATTATTACAGAATCTTCCACATCAACGTGTTACCTGAAAGTCCTTCAAGCTGATGAGATCTCTGGCAGCAGTCACCTCATTCTCTTTCTAGACATTTGACATCACAAGGAGGTTGACCTTAATATCAAGGCACATTGAGAACAAACTGTCAAGCTAGTTTCAGCTCAATAAGCATCAGGATAATGAAAAAACAAATGAGATTTTACATTGATGAACCTGTGAATTTCTTGCTCAGAGATGTCATGCTTCTTGGCCAGCACAGTGGCATCATCCAGGAGGCATCTTTTCTGTTGGGGACAGAGAGACAGAAGATCATCATTATCCAAGTCTCTTGGGTGGTGAAGGCTGGAACTGATCAGAGCGGTGATTGAACCATGATTATCTGGGGCCTGAGGCAACACAGTGCAAGCAATGATAGCTGCATTCCTTGCAGTACTGGCACTGCTAGGTCTTGGAACCACCAGGGAAGGTGCCCTTGCGCTCCCCACGCTAGAAGTGCATACTTGAGGCAAACTGTTACAAACCAATGGTTCAGTCTGCTCCTCTTCCCTTTAGCTTGCGTCCTTGTAGCATTAATGCTCATTCTCACCTTGTGGACTGGTATCCCACTACTTCGGACTATTATTCCATTCCTGTGTTGATCTCCCAAGATTAACACAGCCCTCGTCCCCTGTTTCACCTTGGCAGTTTTACTGCTTCCTTTTGATGTACCGTGTTACACAAGTCCGTAACAAACTCGAACCAGTGGTATTCTGGCAAAGTCCTCTATTGGCTTGAGGAACAAGTGTTGAAGGGGTTGGGTCTTCAACACGTATCAACAGAGGGAAATGGGAACCCCAATGAGAACAGAGCCGGATACTCGAGAGTAGTGACCGGCTGAGGTCTTGTGCACTAGCCTTCTCTCTCTGAAGTGCCTACACAAGCCTGGCATATGTGTGGGACCGACCACGCAGCAGTTCCGTGTACAGAATGGCCCTTCACTGGGAGGATGAGCGCGCTGGCTCCCAATGGGTGGTACTATGTCAGGGGGACGGTACTGTTCCTGAGCAAAGGCCTAGGTGTGGAGGTTAAAGGTTAACCTCGGCTAGGACTGATCACTAGACACAGATTCTGTGAAGAACCAAGATGTGGGAGCTTATCCTGCAAGTGTGGTGGGAATACTTCCTCATATTGAAAAGTGACCTTGCAGTGAGAATCTTATAACATCATCTCCAACCTGGCTCAATATTGTATTTTAGCATGCAGAGGGCCAGATCTCCTGCACAGCTGACATCTCTGGTCAGATAAGATGTCTAGACTGTTTTTAGCCGTGACTGCTCACTGGATCAGTGTGTCACACAATGCAGCACTTCAAATGAGAGCAGCACTAATCACATTTCATCATATTCCTGAGAGTCACACCAGTGATTATATCGCCCAGAAGTTACTGCAAATATTTGACTGAGCCAACATTACTCACAAAGTCAGTATCTTCAAAGCCCGACTAGACCATCTGGGATTGACAACACTCCTTAGATTGAATGTATTACGCTCGGCAATGCAGCTAATAACAGTGTAGCTATAAGAAAACTATTAGAACTTCTCAGATCCCATGATATACAAGTCCCCACCAACGAATGGGAAATCATGTGTCTCCTCCACATCCTCAACACATGTTCAAAACACATCACTGAAAAATACCACCAAACCAAATTTTCTGATGTCTCCAACAAAGTGTGGATCAATGAATCCAGAGGGCCAATCAACAAGACTGCTTATGTTGAAGCACTGGGCCAAGACCCCATCAACCGTGCACAATGAGTTGTCAAGTCTGTTTGCACTTCCAACCTTCACTGGGAAGCATTCACTACTACCATCCAAAATGGTAACTTAACGAGGCTGTGGATTGGTGAAGATGGAGATCACATGAATGTTCTGGAGCATGAGCTCCTACATGATGTCAAAACATGCTGGGATTCCATTCACACAATGATCTCCTGCTTGTGGGAGATGCAACTGGTATTTGATGTCTTATATAATTAACCAACACTATTAGACTCTGGTTACAATGCTTGATTTCATAGGCCATCAATTCTTTCTTCAACTTACCGGCTCAGCATGACATTGCCAAGTTCAAGCTCATGTCAATAGAATGGTTCATACTGCAAGATACGGAACTCATCCTTGAGATATTACAGTCTATCAACAGTAACCTTGCTCATTGACATGCCTTCTGTTTGAGATTCCCCACCTTTCACAAGAAACAATGTCATCGGAAAGTCTCCCTATGCTGGGCGGTATTGTTCTGTTGTTCGAACTATTCATTAGTCAATGGGAAATGTTGGCTGACAAGATTCCACATCACACACCCCTTGTTCATCCAGGCTTACAATGCGTGGATGGGTACTACAACTGTCTGCACAAAAATCAATCATATATCATTGCCATGCATACGTGAATCCAAGTTGCCCAGGACCACAGCTCACTAACATATACCTATCAGTTGTGAACCCGAATATTGAACTCTCACATATCATGAACAATTGGCCACCTGGACAACAAACCATGTTGAGAAGAGTAGTGTTGGATTTGGTGTGTGCCATTTGTGTCAGTCTAACCTTCCATACATTGCTAACATTCTCATCATAGATGGAGGTGTATAAAGCAGAATTGCCAATGCAAACGACAGCTGCAGCTGCAGGACCCACCAAATCCTGAAAGCAAGGACACTTGCTACTGGCAGAAAAACTTGGAATTACATCACCCAATAATTTGGATTCTGAAAGCAGCGCTGCTACTCCAGCTGGCACTGAGGAAGAACTGAGTGCATACCTTGGAGTTCAAATCCAAACCAATATGGATCTGATCAGATTTTGGCAGGTACATTTCAGATTCTCGGACTCAGACAGAAGTCACAGAATGCACTTACAGCGGTTTTCATTATTCTGCGGAAAACTACTTTTGATTTTGATGCTCGCTTAGTAGGCAAAAAAGGACCCCAGGAGTACCTGTGAGGGACTTCATCAATGTGTGTACTGTTGACTCTGTAGCCACCTTCCACCCCATGCCACTTGCTGTATCCAACGACCTCAAAGCAAAAATTCCAGTTCTTTTTCACAACGGATGCACAATCAAGCACATCTGTATCATTCTCGGTCTGAAAAAGTCGCTCGTCTACCAAGTCCTTTCTCACTATGCACAATCTGGCATTGTGTATAACCCCTATATCTATTCCTGTGTCACTAGACGTCGGTGCTGCCTCACTACTACAGATGAAGCCTTCATTTTTGCCCTTATTCAACATCACTATACCATCTACCTTGATGAACTTTCACAAGAGCTTTTGTCGAAGCGCTATGTACATTTATCCATCCCCACCCTTTATTAAGCACTTCAGTGACTTCAGATTACTCACAAGATTGTGTCTGCATTGGCCACAGAACGGAACACAGAGTTGCGCGCGTATTACATGAATTGTATTGAATGGAAGCACCCGATGCAAACATGCTCATATTCATAGATGAGGCTGCCATGGACAAGCATACTACTGCTCACCAGTATGGATGGTCACTCATAGGTCGGCGCTGCTGGGTACGACAGCCCTTTGTCTGTGGTTTGCGGTACTCCATCCTTCCAGCAATCACACTTGATGGTATCATCACGTATGATATCATTGAAGGCCCAGTTGACGGTGAACATTTTCTGCAGTTTTTGAGGGACCAGATCGTATGGCGGCAGGATTTTATTTTCATATTGGCATATTCTAACACAGGATATAGATGCCTTTCACCAATCCCTACCCCAGCCCACATAGTGTTGTCATCATGGACAACTGTCACATTCACCATGGCAAGCAAGTCCGTGCACTAGTTGAAGATATGCATCGTAAGTTTCTAAACATATGTTTTTTTTTGCTAACAATTTTTAGTATGCAAGTTACTCTATTTGCTGCCATACTCACCAGACTACAACCTGATTGAGCAAGCATTCTCTGCCATCAAGTCATACTTACGTCACAGTGGTGGAGATCCCCCAATGATGTCAATTGTTCATGCATGTCAGAGCATCACTCCCAAGAAAGCAGCAGTGTATTTCAAAGCATCAGGGTACATAGTGTAGTCCGAAAATGTTTGTTCTACTAGTGTTGGAAAGGATTCGCTGTGTCATCCTCCACATCCTCATCAACAGCGTAACCCTGTGGAACAGGGAGCCACAAATTCTGAGTGTCACATTTATAAAAGAGATTATAGTCACAGTTGGCAGAGTCATCTGTGTTTTTGGGTCGCATTGGCAGTCCACTGAAACGACTTCCACCACCTTCATGGTATTGTTCCTCGTATGCTATCTTTTTGCTTCTACTAGGTAGCTGATTTGTGCCACCAGATGACTCCAATGATGCCTCGGTGTTGCTTTGCTTCCGCTTCGAATCAGAACTGTTCCACCATACTGTACTTCCCCTTTTGAGACGGATGATGTCGCCAGTAGGGATGCCAATTGATGAGAGCATCTGATCATCAACCACACTAAGTATGTCAGGGCTGATCCCTTGAATATCTAGCTCTCTCTCATAGGTGGTGGTGTTACGAACGCCAAGGTGAATCTTGGCGTAACGGAGGAAGTGGGTGAGTTGTGTGGGTGATGGCACAAGTGGGGGGGATGGCTCCGTGACAACACAGGTAGGAGTTTCCAGATTGTAGGGGAGTGAAGCATGGCCTGGGTCACTGGTCACGGTTGGCTTGTTGGTAGATGTCAAGTTTGCAAGCATCTGGAGAAGGAGCATGGACATAAGGGAGTTGATATCGACATTTGGATTTGCGGGTGTCATTGGTGTCTGTCCCAGAGCTTGGCTACATGTTGGATGCAAAAATGGCTCTTTTTTGGCTATATTGAAAGACTCAATGTTTGGTGGCTCAGCGAGCGTAGCCTGCCCTTTGTTCTACAAAAATGGTCAGATGTTTCGTGATAAGAAATGGTCGGGACATACCAATGCACGGCACCAGTCCATTATCATGGCTGGTGTGAGGGGGAGCAGCCCCCTGGGCCCAACATATGTCAGCCCTCCATTGTCCTCGTTTCTGTAAAGGTTCTCTAGCTTCATCCGCCAGCGAGCGAGGTTGGCACCAAGGCTTTTGTGAGATGTCGTCTTCCATGCTTACAGTGAGCTACGAGAAAAAAAGGATGATATTCACATACCCTGGCATCACCATCAGACGATTCACTGCTGTCACCATCAGAGTCAGCTGCACAGGGAAGCTTCTCTATGTGCTTCATGTCGATAAAGATCCTTGTTGTCCCTGGATTCTCAGCCTGTATTTTCTTTACCATTTCTTTGTAATCAGCCTCATTGTCAACATCTATCGCATCGTTGACGCACTGACTAACATCACCATGCCAGTTAGAATCAGCAAAGTGAAAAAATGAATGGCTTGAGTCAGCTGCTCAACCGACCTTTTCGCTTTCGGTGGCATGAACTTGAAGGGAAAACATTTCTTCTCAGAGGCTTTGAAGTGATCCTGGCTATGTTTGTCGAGAATACTCTGTAAAAAGTTGAGGTAGTTGCCCTCATTGATGCACAGGACAAGCTCCTTCGTCTTGGTGGATTTCTCCTCCTTCACAGTCTTACCCTTTTTCTTGGACACATAGACAGTGAGAACTAGTGCAAAGGAATAGGGTTTCTCTGATGAACGAGTAGGAGATGGCGAGGCCATGACAGTGGCAGAGTCATGACTCGGAGCATACTACTAAAATAAATTGCAGCATACAGATCAGCACTCAGGTACTCTTGGGGTCCTTGTTCGCCTATTAAGCGAGCATCAAAATCAAAAGTAGTTTTCCACAGAATAATGAAAACCGCTGTAACTCTTTATTCCTACTTTAGATTTCATGGGCCACCTACCCAACACTTTACCACATCACCATGGACTATCTTCCGGTTCAAGCCTCCTCAGTACCATCTGAATGAGTGTTTTCATCTGGATCAGAAACAATGATGAAGTGGCACAACTGCCTCAGCTCCACTGTAATGGCTGGTTCCAAGTCAGATTGATCAGAATTGGAGTCATTGGAATGGTTGGAATGACCGTCCGAGTGTTGGTTGGGATTGTGTGGTATGTGACTTATAGGCTTGTGAGGCTGAGCCCCTGAGCATCTTGGAAACAAGTGCTCATCAAATATGGCATGTGCAGACTGGTAATTGGATCTGTTTGGACACATAAGACATAGTTAGCATCATTTTCGGCAGCAACACCTAAATCAACCATTAGTTTCGATTTGGGCTGCAACTTGCCCTTGCATGTCTCATTGGAAATGTGCACATAGGCACTGCATCCAAATACGCATAGATGATCAACAGAAGGTTTCCCCCCCTGAAGCATTTCATGGGGAGTCATCCATTGGAGCTGATTCATTGGTGTCCTGTTATAGATGTGAGTTGCATGGCAAAGCGTGAACTCCCAGTAAGAGTCAGGTAGACAAGTGTGAAGACACATTGCCTTTGCCTTGTCCATAAGGGTGTGGATTAACCACTTAGCACGACCATTTTGCTAGTGTGCATAAGGGGGGAACAGATGGATATGAATTCCATTGTCACATAGGTATTCAAGAAATTCCTTCAAGGTAAATTTCCCTCCAGCATCAGACCTAAAGCCTTTGATATTGGCATTATATTGTGTACAAATGTACAAAAAGAATTGTTTGGTGCTCTTAAGAGCTTAATCTTTTGACCGCAAACATTGAATCCATGTCATAGAAGTATAATTGTCATAAAAGACGATGGCATATTTGAATTTATGATATAATTCCGTCTCAAATGATTTGAGATCTGAATGAATCAGCTCAAATGGCACAGTTGCCCATTGCTTGATGTGAGGGAATGATCTGTTGGGTTGTTTGCCTGGCTGGCAACCAGTACAAATCTTGTCTTTCTTCGGAATCTCCACATCAGGGAAATCCTTCAGATGTTTTCACACTGCTTTACAGCGGTTTTCAAAAGTTCATGGAAAATGTACTTTCTTTCTTACAATTTAGTGATCATGTGGGGATCACATGTCCTGGACCCCAGATGCATCGTGTTTGCCACAGGAAGTTTTCAGCAGCACCGTCCTCACTGTCCTCACTGTCCTCACTGTCCTCACTGTCCTCACATTCCATGCCCAAACGCCAGGCATCCCAGGACCTGAGGGCTCGCATTCCAATCCTTCACCATGAAGGCCTATCTGTCAAGGAAATCTGTCATCAACTCGGTATCAAGAAATCATTGGTCTATCTCGTCCTCAAACTCCACAGCCAGTTCGGTGTTGTCTCAAATCTCTACAACTACTCATGTGCAGTGGGCCGTCCTCGTTCTCTTAGTCCAGCAGATCTCGCCTTTCTTTCCACTCTTTTAGATCATCGAAGATGCCTTTATCTCGATGAACTGCGGGACAAGCTGCAGCTCAAACGCGGTGTTCGTACAACCCTTCCAACTCTGTAGCGCGCCCTCCGGTGGCTTGGTGTCAGTCGAAAAACCATTTCCGCCTGTGCATATGAACGAAATGAATTGGTCCGGGCAATGTACATGAATAGGATTGCTGAGGAAGTTCCAGATGCAGGTATGCTAATGTTCGTTGATGAGGCTGCAAAAGACGAGTGTATGATTTCACGGAGATATGGGTGCTCAAAAAAGGGTGTGCGCTGTGTGGTTCAGAGGCATTTTGTCAGAGGTATGCAATATTCAATCGTCCCGGTGATCACATTGGATGGCATCATCGTATACGATATCGTGGATGGTCCTGTCGACAGCGACCATTTCTTCAAGTTCATCAAGGATCTTGTCGTATGCATTTCCTCTTTTTCTAACTCAATTACTAACATTGCTTCGTGTAGATGCCGTTCACAAACCCCTACCCCAGCCCGCGCAGTGTCCTTATCATGGACAACTGCCGCATCCATCATGGTGAGCGCATTTGGCAGTTGGTCGAAGATGTTACGAAACACCCCTTTCTCCACACTTTTCGCTCTTCCCTCTCGCTCAAACACCTTCGCTTTGCAGCACGTGACTTCGCGATCACG
>JBBPNY010000939.1:0-10267 GCA_038091165.1 Rubroboletus pulcherrimus | reverse complement strand
TTACTTCGGACCACTATCCCCTTCCTGTGTTGATCTCCTAAGATCTACACAGCCCTCCTTCCCCTGTTTCACCTTAGCAGTTTTACTGCTCCCTTTTGATGTACCATTAGACCAGTTCCTCCTTCCTTTCGGAACCGCGCCGCCTCTTTGATCCCATCACCTCATGGCATGCCTGCTAGTGTCCATGAGGCGTTCCTCCATTTAGATTAATCTACTATTGCGCATAGCTTGGTCTGTGCGCGATCTTGTAACATATATAAACCTCTGCTTTGTAGAACTGGCTCCCCAGCTAGTTCTACGCAATATACCGCGTACTTTCTGGTTAATAGGAATCCCCCCTAAGTCTCCTGGCTACTTCAGAGTGCCAGCTACTAGTATCTTTGTATGCTTCACCTTGGTCCAGAACCTACGGTGCGGTAGCGTCGTAACAATTACCGTTATCTTCACTCACAGCATGGTCTGTGCGTCCCCATGTAACATATATAAACCCCTGTGTCGTAGTACTAGCTCCCCAGCTAGTTCTACGCAAATACAGTGTATCTTCTGGCGTATATTTTCCTAAAGTCCTCTGGCTACTAAGTGCCAGCTCCTAAGTTCTTTACTACACCTACGTTCCGGAACATACAGAGCCGTAAGCGTCGTAACACCCAATATAGATTGGGCCGAGAAGAAAATCTTGTTCCCACAATGCACGGCCAATTGCCAGCACATCAACCAGGTGGTGTGCAAGGCTGAAAATCAGGCTATCAATATTGAGGACAGCGCCAAGGCCCTGGTACCTGAAGTCTATCACGACTTCCTCAACATCTTCTTCAAAAAAGAGTCAAATAGGATGCTGGTACACAAGGCTTGGGATCACACCATAGATCTCAACTCCAACTTTGTGCTGAAGAAAGGTCGGGTGATCCCTCTCTCGGATCCCAACATGGATGTGCTGTGGACCTTTGTGGAAAAGGAGTCTGCTAAGGGGTATATTTGCCCCTCCAAATCCCCACAGACTAGCCCCATCTTCTTCATTCCAAAAAAGGACGAAAAGAAGCGGTTGGTAATGGATTACCATTACCTAAATGAAGGCACCATCAAGAACACCTACCCACTCCCACTCATCTCTTCACTGGTTGATTGGCTCAAGGGGGCTGACATGTTTACCGCCATGGATCTCCAATGGGGATTCAATAACGTGCAGATCAAGGAAGGTAACAAATGGAAGGGAGCTTTTGTCACCCCAATAGGGGCCTATGAGCCCACAGTGATGTATTTTGGAATGTGCAACTCACTGCCCACATTCCAGCAAATGATGAACGACATATTCAGCGATATGTATGCCATTCTCATCATCTACCTCGACGACTGTATGGTCTACACCAAGGGAAAGACCAGGCAAGAACACGAGGCTATCGTCAAGCAAGTTCTAGGTCGTCTTTGTGAAAATGACCTCTACGTCAAGCCTGAGATGTGTCAGTTCTTGAAAGAGAAGCTCAACTTCCTCAGCATGGTCATATCCAAGGAAGGAGTCAAGATGCAGGACAAAAAGGTAGCCGGAGTCCTCGAATGGCCTATGCCAAGAAAGGTCAAGGACATCCAGGGTTTTCTCAGACTCTGCAACTATTATCGCAGATTCATCCATGGATTTGCGCACATCACCTGTCTGCTTAACAACCTGACAAAGAAGACCACCCCGTGGCATTGGGGTGACAAAGAGCAGTCCGCCATGGACTCTCTCAATGAGAAGTTCCAGACTGCACCCCTCCTTGTGTATCTGGACAGGGACAAGGAGGTACAGTTGGAAACGGATGCCTCTGACATCGCGACTGGAGCCATGCTCTCTGTCAAAGGCGATGATGACCTTTGGCGTCCGGTCTCATTCATTTCCCACTCATTCAACAGTGCAGAATGCAACTACCCTATCTACGACAAGGAGTTGCTCGTGGTCATCCATGCGCTGGAAGAGTGGCACCACTATCTGGTCAGTCGGGCTCACTTTGAGATCTGGACCGACCACAAGAACCTAGAGTACAGGAAGAAGCCCCAGACTCTCTCCGGCAGACAGGCCTGCTGGCACGCAGTCCTACAGGACTTCAACTATTCAATGATATACAAGTCCAGCACCTCTAACAGTCGTGCAGATGCCCTCTCTCGTTGCCTGGATCATGGCGACACAGTCAAGGACCACAACTCCAACATCACGGTCCTTCCTCCCACCCTTTTTGTGAACCATGTGGAGCTCTCGTCCACATTCTATGACGCTCTCTCCAAGGCTTCAGAAGCCTTGGAGCTGACTCTCGTGCCTGAAGGCTTTGCCTGGAAGCCTTTGGATGTGGTATACGCCAACTCAAAAAACAAGGCCTTCGTCCCTGAAGGTCTTCGTTCAGAGTTGCTCGGTCTCTGCCATGACTCCCCAGTTGCAGGTCATGCAGGCTTTGCGTGGACGCTGCACCTCCTAACTTGCCACTTCATGTGGCCAGGAGTTACCAAGGACATCAAGGCCTATGTCAAAGGATGCCAGACCTGTGCTACAGTCAAAGGGCAGTCCTCGGCTCCAGCTGGCAAAATCCTTCCTCTTCCCGTTCCTGCCCAAGCTTGGGCAGATCTCTCAGTCGACTTTGTTACGGGGTTACCCCTGTCAGGTCCCCTTTGGTATACAGCAGTTACAGTCATCGTCAACAGGTTCTCTAAAGAAGTAGTGTTTGTGCCCTGTCACAACACCATCGCCTCAAGAAATCTGGCCACGACATTCCATGACTATGTTTGGTGTCAACATGGACTCCTCTCCTCGGTCAGCTCAGATTGCGGACCACAGTTTGTTTCAGAATTCACATTGGAGCTCTGCCAGCTCCTCAGAATCAGGCAGAAAATGTCTACAGCCTACCATCCGCAAACGGATGGTCAAACAGAATGGATCAACAGGGACATGGAGCAGTACCTCTGCTCCTATGTAGCCAAGAAGCAGGAAGACTGGGCTGAGTAGATCAAACTTGCCCAGTTCCACCACAACTCATCCCTCACCTCAGCTACCAGTACCACCTTCTTTGCGGTTACCCGCAAGTACTTCCCTTGCCTTGTATTCAAGCGATCCTCAGACACCCTTGCAGGAGAGTTTTCTCAGGAGGCTCTCAGTTCTCTCAAGGCGGTCGCACTCACCTTGGAGGAATCCCAGAACCACATGATCACTCAGGTGAACCACCTTCAGTCTGAAGCACCTGCATACCAGATCAGCCAGAAGATTTGGCTATCCACTGATTGGCTATCATTGCTGTACTCCCACAAAGAAGCTCTCCCAAAAGTGGATCAGACCTTATGCCATCACCAAGGTCCTCCCTAAGGCGGTTCAGCTTAAACTGCCAAGATTGGTCAAGATTCACCCCGTCGTCAATGTCTCTTGGATCAAGCCCCATATAGATGCTCTCCCAGATCAGCTGGTGATCTGTCCAGACACTATCCAGGTCAACGATGAAGGTTATGCACAGTATGAGGTTGAGTCCATCCAAGACTCTAAACTGGTCAAGGGAAAGCTCCATTATCTTGTCCACTGGAAAGGTTATGATGAGACAGATTGCCCCTGGGAGCCGGCGAACCATCTCAAGTCCGTGCAAGATGCTATCGCTGAGTTTCACCAGCGAAACACAGCTACGCCTTGCAGCTGTGTGGGATCTCTCCCGATGTTTTTGGTCGGTTATTCCAGCCCTATGAAAACTTGACAGATGTAAGCCCGGAGGTTCTGACTCATCCGGAGTATGAGTCCTAGAGGGGGTAGTGTTATGAAACCCCCTTTCTCCACACCATTCTCGCCCCTCTCTGCTCTCACAGCATGTGACTTCTCGATCACGTGACCTGCATGTTCCCTGGCATGTGACCGTTCACCACATATGACTCAGACATGTCGTGACACGCCACGTCACTCACCATCATTTACCTCGGGAATAGCCATGTTCCTGAGCCATCAACTGCCTGCTGCTGCGTTGCACACAGCCAAGTGATTTGCCAATCTCGATTGATCAGCAGCGCCTCCCATCAGTGCTGCCTCATCAACAATCCCATCAATTGGATCTCATCAGGGTTAGCTGTTAGACTATTCAGGCAGACAATAGCCCAGTGTGAGGAAGGGAAATCCTGATCGGGGAGCACAGCCCATAGAAGTAAGGGTATAAATACCAGACCTGATTTATCCTCACTTTCCCAGTTTAGTCCACTTGTATCACAGATGGGATCTTCGCCCCTCGAAGCTCTCCGCTGATATTAAGGCAACTCAATCAACTTCTTTTCATTTACCCCTTGCCAGGCTTGGTGTAAGCCTGCAAGTTACTGTAGTCTCTGGTCCCCATAGTGGTTGGCATTCATGCTTAGAACCCTGCGAGCGTTGCTCCCACAACAGGGAGCAAGTTCTATAGCTCTGGGGTTTTTATAGGTTACAGGATTGTGCACAGACCAAGCTATGCGCGATGGTAGACTAATCTAAATGGGGAAGAGCCTTATGGGAGCTGGCAGGTGTGCCATGAGGTGATGGGATTAAAGAGGCAGTGCAGTTCAGAAAGGAAGTAAGGAACCGGTCTAGTGGTACAACAAAAGGAGGCAGTCAAACTGCCAAGGTGAAACAGGGGACAAGGGCTGTGTTAATCTTGGGAGATCAACACAGGAACTGAATAGTGGTCTGAAGTAATGGTAATACTTGTCCACAGGGTGGGAAGTGAGGGTTAATGCTTAAATGTTGTAAGTAACAGGAATAGGAGTGGACCAAACCGTTGGTTTGTAACAATAGCCCCGTTCTAAGGTGGGAGACACTGTACTCCCAAGATACTTCCTAGAAGTCACCGTTGTAGGCGTTGTGGTCGGAATCTGGGTCATCCTGGAAAGGACAACTGGAGGCCAGATGGCTGGTCTGTTGGCAAAGGGAGCAACAATGGCGAGGACAGTCATATTGTGGATGTCCAGGGGGGGCTTTGTGACAATAGGGGCAGTGGTAGGAGGGATTATTAGGACAACGATGTCCCACCGTTCAACAGTGGTAACAGTGAATAGTTCGCTGGGTGGGAGGTTCGGAAGGGAGGGTAAAAGGATTGTGGAGGGATCCTGGAGAGGATTGTTTTGACAGGGAGTAGGGAGGGTTTATCACCTCTTGGGTGAGCTTAGTGGGAGCACTGGGCTTTGTCTCGGTTGAGAGTGGAAGCAAAGATGGGCCTGGGTTTGATGCAGGAGAGGTCGGACATAATTCCAGGGATGACATGAGGGTAGTAGCATTTCAGTTGTAGTTGTCGTGTTCAACTGGGGAAAGGGTTGTGAGGAGGGAGTAGAGGATGGGTTGGACATCATCTGAGTTAAGTTGGTCCACTACTTTGCCAAGACCTTCATGGTAGAAGAGGTCGAGGGTCTGTTGTCATGCTTCCGAGATGGACTGGGTGAGTGCCGTGGTGTACATGGTGGGTTGTCTGACTGGGGCAAGGTTCTCCTGGACTTGGCGAAGGATGGTGTGGGTATGGTATAATTGTCCCAATTGGATGAGGGTTGGGTTGTGATGGTAAGCAGACGAGGCAACAAGAAGACAAATGAGGGTAGAGTTGTTGATGATGGATGCATAGAGCATTCGTCATTGGGTAGGGGGAAGGTGGTTGGAGTGTAGCAGTGAGCAGGGTTCAGGGGAGCAGGTGGAGGGGGAATGGATGGGTGACATGGGAGGATGTCCTGTCGTCAAAGACAGTGAGCGGTTTTATACTCATCCAGGATGTCTGGGGCGTTCTCAAGGCTGAGCTTAGCTTCCCAAGTACTTTCCACGAGAGGATAGCCCTTCCATGCCACGAGGTAGCAGCGATGTTTGGTGGTGCCACGGTGTGTAATGATGTGGCTGACTTTGTATTCTTCCTCGGTGCCAGTAAGTTCTGGTGGTGGTTGGGGCAAGTTGGGGCCATGTTCATTGGTTTCGGTGTAAGGGGTTAGGAGGGAGGCATGGAAGACTGGATGAATTTTCCAAGACAATGGTAAGTTCAGTTCATACGCCACAGCAGAAATGACTTTGCTGATGGTGAAAGGTCCATGGCATTTCAGAGAGAGTTTCCAATTGGATGATATGGCAAGGTTTGTGGCTTCCAACCACACCATCTGTCTGATGGTAAAGGGGGTGAACTTGTGATGGGTCTGGTTGGCCATGATCCATTGGAAATTGACTAGGGCAGATTTGGCTTCCTCCCGAGCAGAGGTGAGTTCAGAAAGTCAATCTGCTAAATGGGGAACAAAGATTGGACCAATCTTGGGGTAGGCACGAGGTTGGTATCCCATCATAAGGGAGAATGGGGATTGCTTGGTGGTGGAGTGAGTCATAGAATTGTGGTGAAACTCCGCCATGGAGAGAAGGTTGGGCCAGGACTCAGGTTTTTCCTGGCAGAATAGGTGTAGATAGGTCTCCAACTCTTGATTAACACATTTGGTTTCTCCGTCTGTCTGTGGATGGTAGGCGGTTGAGAGTGTGACATCATAGTGGAGTAGTCTGGACAGTTCTAGAGTGAAGGTGGAGGCGAACTGTGGGCCTCAGTCAGAGATGATGCAATTGTGGAGTCCAAATTGAGGGAAGACATGTCGGTAAAAGAGGTTGGCCACATTGGCCGCTGATACTGGTTTTGAGCAAGGGATGAAAAGTACCCCCCAAGTAAGGCCGTGGTCCACCACAACCAATACAGAATCATGATTACCAACCACAGGGAGGCCGGAAATCAAATTCATAGTTAAATATTGGAAGGGGCGGGTGGCAGTGGTGGGGACTGGGGTGAGTGGGGGTCGGGTGGGGTGAGTATTAACCTTGTGCTGCTGGCAGACAGCACAGCTGGCAACATAATGCTGAATAAAGGTGGACATATCGGACCACCAGTAATCCCGGGAAAGAAGGGTGAGGGTACAAGTGGCGCCAGCGTGACCACCATGGGGAGTGTTATGGATGGAGGACACCAGAGGTCCTCAGCAATCTTCGGAAATATAGAGCCAGCCCTGAAAGATCAGGTTGGTACCATCATAGGACCAATTGTCCGGGTGGGCACAAGGGAGTAAATGGTCCTGAGAGACATCACAGTGAGGGCGTTGGCAACGAGGGGGTCCTCCTTGGTGGAGGAGTTGATCTTGTCCATGATCTCAAGGTCAAGAGATCTGGAGAAGATAGTATCGGGGAGGAGTTGGGTAGCCGTATTGATGTTAGAGGTATCAACAATGTCGCAGTGGGAAAGTGCATCAGCCAGGCTCATTTGAGTTCCAGGGACATGAGTAAAGGTGAGGTTGTAGTCCTGGAGGAACATTTGCCAGCGAGCCTGCCAGCGAGAGAGTTTAGGCTCCTTGAAGTAAAGGAGGTTTGTGTGGTCGGTGAGGATAGAAACGGGGTGGTTGGTGCCCCAAAGGTACTGTCACCATTCCTCAAGGGCAAAGATGACTGAAAGGAGTTCGCAGTCATAGATGTTGTAGTTTCATTCGGCTGGGCTGAACGACTTGGAGATGTAGGAGCAGGGATGGAGGTCACCATTGGCATCTTTCTGCATGAGGACAGCCCCGGCAGCGGTCAAAGAGGCGTCAGTCATGACGTGGAAAGGTTTATCAAGGTCTGGGGTACAGAGGACTGGTTGTTTCAGGAAGGCGTTCTTTAAGGTGTGGAAGGCACGGTCCTGGTCAGTGCCCCATTGCCAAATGGCGCCTTTCTGGGTGAGGTCATGAAGGGGACGGGTTATGTCAGAGAAGGTTGGGATCAACTTCCTGTAGAAGTTGCAGAATCCCAGGAATAACCATAGGGTAGAGACATTGGTAGGAGGTTTCCAATCCTCAATGGTGGAGAGCTTGGTGGGGTCCATCTTAATGCAGTTGTTGCAGATGACTAATTCCAGATATTCAACCTCGGCGAGGTTGAAGTGGCACTTCTCAGGTTTGAAATAGAGGTGCTGCTTGCGGAAGCGTTGGAGGACCTTAAGGGTTCATTTGTGGTGGGTGGTAGGGTTGGAGGAGTGGATGAGGACATTGTCCATGTAGACAACCAGCCATCCTTCAGGGATGTAGTTGGCGAAGGTGTCGTTCATGTAGGCTTCGAAGATAGCCGGGGAGTTGCATAGACCGAAGAACATGACAGTGGGCTCAAAGAGCCTGAATGGTGTGATGAAGGCTGCCTTCCATTGGTCCTTGGGTTTGACCTGGACATTGTTATATCCCCATTGTACATCAAGTTTGGTAAAGATGGATGATCCCTTCAGTTTGTCAAGGAGATCATTAATGCAGGGAAGGGGGTATGTGTTCTTGACTGTATGCAAATTGATGTATCAGTAGTCATGGCAGGGATGGAGTTTTCCACCCTTCTTCTGAACATAGAAGAAAGGAGTGGCTTGTGGCGATTTGGATGGCTAGATCTTTCCACTGGCTAAGTTCTCGTTGATGAACTATTGACAAGCTATCTTTGAAAAGTTTTCGAGGTCAGTTGAACCAGCTCTAAAGTAGCACATGACGTACTGAAAATTTTCATCATAACACGAGCACGGCCAACAAGTCCCTCTCACGTAAGTACCTTCACCACCCTCCCTGCACAGTGCCACTGAGTGGCAACATGGCACGTGCACAATTGTGTGCGCCATGTCCTCCCCTTGCTGCAGACTTGCCCTTGTCTCAGCCCGCCCTCGCCCTCGCCCAAACGACACAGTGCACGCTATTGCACCCTCGCCTCACCCTCGCCCCTCCCCCTGGTCCTCACCCTCGTTTTCGCCCAAATAACACAGTGCGTGCTATCATATGCACACCATGTTGCACCCTCACCTCGCCCTCGCCCCTCTCCACTGGTCCTCGCCCTCACCTTCACCCAAACGACATGGTGCGCGCAATCATGCACACACCGTGTTGCCCTCGCCCATCTCGCCCTGGTCCTCCTCTTCCTGTGTACTTGACCCCATCTCACCTCACCTGCAGTCATCCTTGCCTTTGCCTTTGGCCAAACGACATGGTGCACACAATCATGCGCACACTGTGTCACCCTCATCATTGCATTGCCCTTGCCCCTCTTGCCCTGGTCCTCCCCTTGCCATGTCCTCACCTTCGTCTCACCCCGCCCTCACCCTGGTCCCCACACTCACCTCACCATGCACCCCCACTGCCCACTGCCACCCATGCACTCACCAGTGCATGCCCACTCCACCACTCACTGCTACCCACACACTGACCAGCGCATACCCAGGCATTGCCACCATCTCATTCACACTAAGAGGACGAGGAGCCTGAGAGAGGAGCCTGAGGGAGGCTTGTTGAGATTCTAGGTTTCTATGTTTCATTCTTCAATTTCACATCCTAGAATCTAGGTCTGTCTAGACCTTTGTTACGTCATACTTATAAGGTCTGTGGCCTGGACTGCTTACACTATTCATATTACGATAGCATGATGTCATTCTGACATCATAGATAAGAGCTGGTAATGCTATTGGATGACTGACCGATCGCTTACTGATCATGACTCATATCGCTTATATAGCATGACTCATGTATTACATATCATTCCATGATATTCCGTAGTATTCTACGAGACGTCCCCTTATGGGACATTTACCACCACAAGTACAGACACTGTACTTCTATTTAAACCCTGGCCTTACTGCCAGTAGTATTTAACAGTTCTTTCACCCTCTGTTCCACTTGAGACCTGAGAACCCTCAGAGACCTATCCCACTACTCAAGTGTCACCACATAACCTGATTACTATCCATACGGCTATAGTGAGTCTCTCTCACTAACACTCCCTCTTGTCCCTGCGCCATCGAGGTACCTTTGTACTTCGATAAGGCTATGGACAGAGAGCTACATACATATGTACAGTAGATAAGCATGTAATGTGATGTCAGGCAATGATATATTTTTTTAATATCCATGGTATGGTTTGCTACAGTCAAGCTATGGAGTGCTACAGTCAAGCTATTGTAGCTGAAAGTTGGGTGATGTAGTTGCATGCTCAGTGGTACTGTAGCCTATGTAGATATTGTGGCTGCTATGTATAGGGGGGATGTCGATAGGCACAACTGGGACTGCATATCCTACATACAGTGGCTCAAAAAACTGTCCCAATGTTTACATGTTTTTCACTAAACACGATGGTCCCCAATAATCCCTAATCCTTGCCCTAAACCATCAGTGGACGAAATGAAGTACCTACTCCTGGCTCTCTATTGAGCTACGAGTCAAAGGATTCCATTGAAGGGTGATGGAATGGCAACCATTCCAATGTGACAACTCATTGGGACAGTTTTTTGACTTTGAGTTTACATTATGTATATTAGAT
>JBBPNY010000938.1:0-10283 GCA_038091165.1 Rubroboletus pulcherrimus | reverse complement strand
AAACATGCCTAGAAGGATTCAGGCAGTTATCATGGTCAAGGGAGGTCATACCAAGTACTAAATACCCTATCTTGTACAAAGTCAAAAAACTGTCCCAATGAGTTGTCACATTGGAATGGCTGCCATTCCATCACCCTTCAATGGAATTCTTTGAATCCTAGATCAATAGCAAGCCAGGAGTAGGTACTTCATTCCGTCCACTGATGGTTTAGGGCAAGGGATAGGGGTTATTGAGGACCATCGCATTTAGTGAATGCCTTGCAAACATTGGGACGGTTTTTTGAGCCACTGTATGTGTACAGAACTCCTCCATAAATACCGGATCTCGGGCCACACTAAGGAGGATGAATTCCGGAAGTGGCTTGAACATCTTAGCATTCTCAATGAGGAACGCAAACACGACACCAAACGCCAAAAGATAGCAATTGAAGCTGCCTTGCATGATGCAAATTGTGCCTTACCATGCACCATCAACAACTCCTCGCTGCCAAAAACAACTACCACCTACAAAGCTACCACAGCTACAACTGGGAAATTTACGTGGCTCCTGGTGTTGACACAGGACGAGCGCCAGCTTCTCATGGACAATGGGGGTTGCTTGAAATGTCACCAATTTTTCATTCCACCTGACCACTGCTCACGGACCTGTCCTAATGGATTCCCTGTCAGCACTACCTACAAGACCCTCACAATGGCTGACGTGGCTGCTGCCAAGGCTAAGAACAGAAGGCCAAAAGGCAAGACCATCGCCACTGTTGAAGTGGGTGAAACAATCAGTGTTGTCACGCCATCAGCTGTGCTAGGTGATTGTACTGATTCTGAACCCAAGTGCATAGCCCCATTTTCTGTTCCTCATCTCTGTTGGTTGTGTATTGTCAATGGTCCTGCTACTACCTCCCCCATATCTGTTGACACTCTCATTGACCATGGGTCACCCTTAGTTCCGATTGATGAGAGTTTGGTAAACAAACTCGGCCTTCACAGGAGAAACCTTCACAAGCCGGTGCCTGTCACCATGGCAATTTTGGGGGAGAGAAAAAAGCAACTTTTACTTGCTGATTATGTCCACCTCTCTTGCAGTTCCCTAGATTCTTGTTTCCGTTCAAAGACCATTCATGTGATTGTCACTAACAACCTTTGCACACCAATTCTTCTTGGCACCCCTTTTCTTTCTCATAACAAGATAACTGTAGACCATGAGCTATGTACGTACCTGCCTCGTTAAAGAACTTAATTATGATCTCCTTAATCCAGCTCCACCCATATCTCCTTCAAAACAACTCAACACTGACCTACCAGAAATCTATACAGTGAAAAAGGCAGTGATCCACAAACTTAATCACCTACTGCCTGAATTGAAAGAAATCATTGAGGAGTCGTGTGAACCTGTACACCAAGTTAACATTGTGGCCACTATGCAAGCACAAATTGCTGACTTGGCAATGCTGGAAGACTTGCAATGATATGACAGGGCTCTCAAAGAAGAATTCGCTGACTGCTTTCTCAATGACATTCTGCACGTTGACCTCCTGCCTAATGATGTTCTCTTCTGCATCAAGCTAAAAGATGCTAATAAAATCATCTCTTCTAGGGCCTATGACTGCCCTCAAAAGTACTGAGCTGCGTGGAAGATGCTTCTCGACCAACACCTTGCCGCCAGTCGTATTTGGCCTTCCTCCAGCGCTCACTTCTCACCAGCCTTTATAATACCCAAAGCAGATCCTACTGTGCTGCCACGCTGGGTCAATGACTACTGACAGCTCAACCTCAATACTGTGCCAGACAACCACCCCCTCCCCCGTATTGACGAGATCCTACATGTTACAACCCAACCCACTTCCCTAACCATGTACAATTCCATATTCCTGTCTATTTCCCCACTTAGTCTCCTTCCCTTCCCTCCTTCCCATTCTCCTTCCCCTATCTCACTATGATACATTACTCTCCAATAGGTATACCATACTACCGGTTCCTTTCGTCTGTCTCTCACAGAACCATACTGCCTTCCTCGATCCAACCCCAAGTTTCACCTTACATTTCATCATACTTACTGGTTTCCTCAGATGTTCCCTTATGAAATGTACAGGCCTCGTAGTACACTCCAATTTAGTCAACCACTGCACACAGCTCAGTCTGTGCACAGTCCAGTAAACTATATAAACCCCTCTGTAGTAGTACTAGCTCCCCAGCTAGTTCTACACAATATACAGTGTACATGTCTTCTGGCGTATAGAATCCCTCACTTAAGTCTCCTGGCTACTTAAGAGTGCCAGCTACTAGTTCTTATCACGCTTTACCTACAGGCCAGAACCTACGGTGCTGTAGCATCATAACAAAAGAACTAGCTTTTTCTACCCGCAACTGCTACCAAGCCTTTGCACAACATTTCAAACATCCAGGATATCCTCCAGGACCCAAACCTCTTGGCTGAGGATAGGGCATACTACCAACACCAGTTACAACAGGAAAGGGCCACTGCCACTATCAGGCAGAACAAGTTCACTCAGCATCAACATACCCAACAACAACTTGAACAACACCACCGACCTCACAATACCAAAACCCCCACTCCTACCCCCACTTGTTCAGGTTTCAACCCAGTCCAATGCCAGATAAGGGATTGCTCCCCTTTCTCCAACGTACACCTCCCCAGACCTGAATTGGAACCAGAAAACAAAGAAGAGTATGACTCTGACGATTCTGATACCATGGGAAAAGAGGCACTCTCTAAGAACTTCACCGGAAAGGTGGAAGATGCAAACTGGTGGCTAAATGCCATCAGAGCTTACAAAGATATCAAGAAGGATAAAATGACAGAACACGAAGCCATCACAGTCGCCCTAGCCCGAATGGGAGAAGGGCAAGGAAGGGTGTTTGCTGAAGGTTACTATACCAAGTTGGCCACCAAACCAGACTACAAGAAGTGGTCAATGTTCGAGCAGGAGTTTAAAAGTGCCTTCACCTTGAGAGACGAAGCGGAGAATGTCCGATGACAACTAAAGTCCATTAAAATGGAGAAAGCCACCGCCACTGCCCTGAAAAATTATAACACAAGGTTCACCTTGATGGTTGGACTCTCCGGAATGACTGAGGAAGAAAATGGTCCAGTCCTCCGAGATTACTACGCTGCAGGACTACCCTTCAAGTTAGCTTCAGACCTCTTACGAGGACTTGAACCAAAAACCCTCAAAGAGTGGCAAACAAATGCCAGTTGCCAAGTCCAGAACCACAAATGTCTTTGAGATCTCAAACAGGGAACTTTCCAAACCATCTGAAGAGATCCCAACACTATGGATGTAGACTATATCCACTTATCCAGACCTGAACGAGCGTGCCACAACAGAGAAAAGTGGTGTTATGTGTGTCACAAAGTAGGATGCATGAGCAGGAAACACCCCAGACATCCCCAGTACCAACCCCAGAACTCAAACTCATCCTCCTCAGCCCCACCCCTTCATCCCAACTGTAACCCCAAAAGGGTTCAGACCGTCCAAACGATCCAGAATCAAACCCCAGACGAATTGGACTCCTACATCTCAGGATTATCGAAATCCACTAAACGCAACAAAATTCTTCGAACGCTCAAGATGAGTTATGATGAAGATGCAGAAGAACCTCATGCTATGGAAGAAGTTGAGCAGATCCAACACATACAAACTATGAATTTTTAAATAGGAGACTTGCAACAACATCAAGTTCTCCTACCCTACCCACTGTAATTGTACCTCGTGAAGAGAAATCAATATTTGTTTCCCTTTCTCTTTCCTCAGTGGGAGGAAAAACCATGGTATCAACCCCAGCTCTGATCGACTGCAGAGCGACTGCCTGCTTCATCGACTACGCCTTCGCCAAAAGAAATCATCTGTGCCTCATTCCCGTCTCCTGACCTCGACAAGCCTACAACGCAGACGGCACCGCAAATCAGATGGGAGAAATCTGGTACAAAGTCAAACTCCACATCTGGGTGAATGACGATGAAGAAGATCATGACTTCCTTGTCCTGTCTAGTGGGAAGCACCAAAACATTATTTTAGGAATGTCCTGGCTGGCCAAATGAAACCCTGTAATTGATTGGACAAGTTGGAAAGTCACAGTTTCCCCTTTGACCACTTCACTCCACAAAATGGACTGGAAACTTTCGGACAGTGATACCTCCTACAATACCTTGGGAACGATGTTGACAACAAGCTTGCCAAACTTTGGCTCAAAAAGTTCAACAAACTCCCTGAACAAGTTCGAAAGGTCACACTCTCTACAATGATAGCCTAAGAGGCCACTTGCCTAAAAACCGAGATACCAGAAAAGTACAAACAATTCTCTGATGTCTTCACTGAAGAAGAAAACACCGAACTTCCCCCTCCATGGTCATTCAACCACAAAATTCATCTACTTCCCAGCTTCGTACTGAAATGAGCATCAAATTACTCTCTTAACCCTACCAAACTTGCCGCTTGCAAAAAGTTCATCAGAGAGAATCTTGCCAACGGAAAAATCCAACCTTCCAAGTCTCCCCAAGCTGCACCTTTCTTCTTTGTACAAAAGAAGGATGGGAAACTTCATCCATGCCAAGATTATCAATACATTAATAGCCATATGGTGAAGAATGCCTACCCCCTTTCCTGAATCAACGATCTCCTGGACAAACTAAAGGGGTCTTCTATTTACACCAAGTTGGATGTCCACCGGGGATATAACAACGTCCAGATCAAACCCAAAGATTGGTGGAAGGTCACCTTTGTTATGCCATTTGGGCTCTATGAACCTACGGTTATGTTCTTCGGACTTTGCAACTCCCCTGCCACCTTCCAGGCTTATATGGACGACACCTTTGCTGATTTCATCGCTGAAGGGTGGCTGGTGGTCTACATGGATGACGTCCTCATCCACTCCTCTGACAAAGCCACCCATCACTATGAACCCTCAAGGTGCTGCAACGATTCCGTGAACAACATCTCTATCTCAAACCAGAGAAATGCCATTTCGACCTCGCTGAAGTCAAATATTTAGGTCTCATAGTTTCCCACAACTGCATTAAGATGAACCCCACCAAACTCTCTGCCATTGAGGACTGGCACCCACCCAAGAACATCTCAAAACTCCACTCATTTCTGGGCTGCTGTAACATTTACCGGAAGTTTATTCCCGCCTTCTCCGATATTACATGCCCCCTTCACGATCTCACTCATAAAGAGGCTCTTTGGCAATGGGGAACTGATCAGGAGCAGGTGTTCCGCACCCTCAAGAACGCCTTTCTGAAACAACCAGTTCTTCACACCCCAGACCTCATGAGGCCCTTCTTCATCATGACCGATGCCTCCTTGACAGCTGCGGGAGGGGTACTTATGCAGAAGGATGGTAACAGTGACCTCCATCCTTGTTCCTATATCTCCAAGTCTTTCGGTCAGGCAGAGCAGAACTATGATATCTACAACAGGGAACTCCTTGCTATGATTCACGGATTGGAGGAATGGCGTCACTATCTCCGTGGAACTGATCTTCCGGTCACCATCCTCACTGACCACAAGAACCTTCTATACTTCAAACAACTTTGCAAGCTCTCCTCCTGACATGCTTGCTGGCAAATGTTCTTGCAAGCCTACAACCTCACCTTTACTCACCTCCCCAGCTCCTAAATGGGCCCTGCTGATGCCCTTTCCTGGTGGGATACCAGCAATACCTCCAAGGATAATGCCGCTCTTCAGGTCCTTCCTGACTCTGTCTTCTCTAGGTCCCTTGATCTTGCCATTGTCAACAAGATCGCTGCTTCCTCTGCCACTGATTCTCTGGTCACCAACGCCCTCACTGCCATGTCCCTTGGTACCAGTCTTCTTCTGCATGCGGCCTGATGACTGGTCTTATGATGGTGTCAACCTCACCTTTCAGGGATGGCTGTACATCCTGGAGGACTGTCGAACTCCCCTCATCTCCTCTGTCCACAATGCTCCCCACAGGGGTCACGCTGGTGCTGCTTGCACCCTTGCCCTCCTCTCCCAGGACTACTGGTGGCCGGGCATATCTACCTTCATCTGTCATTACGTTGCTGGTTGCACCGCCTGTCAACAGCACAAAGTGAACACCCATCCCACTTGCCCCCCTCTTACCCCTGTGCCCACCACCGCGACCCACCCCTTCCAACATCTTACCATGGATTTTATCTCCAGCCTCCCCTCTGTTGGTTCTTTGGATACTGTTCTGGTCATGGTGGACCACGGCCTTACCTGGGGGGTGCTTTTTATCCCATGTTCTAAGACTGTCTCTGCTGCTGACATTGCTTCCTTGTTCTACAAATACATATTTCCCCGTTTTGGACTCCACGATCGTGTCATACCTAACCGAGGTCTCCAATTCGCCTCCACCTTCACACTTGAACTCTCCTGCCTTCTCCATTATGACGTTGCCCTGTCCACCACCTACCATCCCCAAACTGATGGAGAAACCAAACGAGTCAACCAGGAACTCAAAACCTACCTCCGATTGTTCTGCCAGGAGAAACCCAAATCCTGGCCTGACTTACTCCCCATGGCTGAATTCCATCACAATTCCATGACCCATTTGGCTACAAAACAGTCTCCCTTCTTTCTAATGATGGGATACCAGCCTCGCACCTACCCAAAGATTGGCCCGACTTTTGTCTCACATCTTACCAATCAACTCACCGAACTAGCCTCTGCCCAAGAGGAAGCCAAATCCGCCCTTACCAACTCCCAACGGATCATGACAAATAGAAACCGACACAGGTTTAACCCCTTCATCATCGGACAACAAGTATGGTTAGAAGCTACCAATCTACCCCTATTGTCCAATCGAAAACTATCCCCTAAGCGACATGGCCCCTTTTGCATCAACAAGGTCATTTCTGCAGTGGCATACAAATTGAACCTACCACCGTCCTGGAAAATACATCCAGTCTTCCATGCATCTCTTCTCACCCCCTACACTGAAACTGATGAACACAGCCCCAACTTCCCCCAGCTGCCACCAGATCTTTCAGCCACCAAAGAAGAATATGAAGTTAGCCACATCGTAAAACACCGAGGAACAGCCCATCGTTGCTGGTATCTTGTCACCTGGAAAGGATACCCATTATCTGAAGCAACCTGGGAAAACGAACTCAGTTTGGGAAATGTCCCCAATGTCCTAAATGAATATAAGACCGCCCACGACCTCTAATTCCCTCCATGTCCGAACCCATTGAAATCTCCCCTCTGGAAGTTGTCTTCATCCCCACTTCAGATATTGCCCATGCACTTGGTTACACCTCATCCCAGCTTGCTTGGCTCTGAAGAACGGTCAACATCCCTACACTCAAAGGCCTCACCGAAGCTCTCTGACACCCCCACACCCACCAGTGCTTCTGCCTATACTACGACTGTCCCTGGCACTATGAATCATAGTGGTTGTCTTCCTCCCCACACCTCCTACCAACTCCACGTTACAAGTTCCTGAAACGCCTCCTGTCAATGTCCACCATTTTGGATTTGTAGCCTGACAGCTGGTATTCATCGCCGTTCTCCAATCCCTTGCCTTCAATGTGTTCCTGACCTCCCATTGGACTCTTCACTCCTCCACTATCCTACTCTGTCTTATCAACACCTACTGACGAGTCTACCTCCATCAGACGTTCTTTACTCAGAACGATAATTGATATGGAACCGGCCCCCACGATTCCTCCCTCTCTGAGTCCCTCTCGTCCCTTAGAAGCGAGATACTGGACCTCCTCTATTATGCCGGTTTCGCTAGAATTGTCAACGAGATTCCCCCCCTACAGATTGCCCACATCATTAGACCCATTCTCCAGGTGGCTACCCTGGCAGAACAGATTGGCTATCTCACTGACATGACTACATTCCCCAACCCTCCCATACACTCGCAGGCAGTCGTTAATGACCACTCCACCAATCAACCCTCTGCCTCCCCTTCTCCCATTCCTATTCCCAATCCGTCCATCCGAATATTTGCCTCCATCCAGGAATCCTACACAACCTACTCCAGACCCCCTACTTCCTTTCCGGACCCTCCTTCCCAAGTATTCAGCCCTGCGAGCTCGACTCTGGAAAGAGGCGAAAATCAGTCGCCAACCACCACCGTTACCTCAGAAACGGATTCTCAAGACTCCTCCAGAACCCCCTTCTTAGAGATCTCAAATGCATTCCCAGTGCCATCTCCCACCTCTCACTACCCCTGGCCTATGGACAAAGCCTCTGCACCTCCCTCCCAACAACGAACTCTCTGTTCACAAGCACGCATCACTCACACCTCTCAATGCCTTGCCCAGGCACTCAGTACCACCATTCCAGCCATCTCGCAACCCTATCCCATCATCTCCCCCACTCCTGACCAACCTGTCTGTTTTGGATGTGGCGAACCTGGACATTTCCAACCCACTTGCCCCACCACTTGTTGCCCATTTTGCAACCGACTCGCCCCTGCACACCCTGTTCTTCGCTGCCCCCAATGACACTGCTCTCTCTGCAATCGCAGAGGCCATACTCTCAGATGTTGTCCTCAGGCAACCAGGACTCACCCTGGAGGAGGATGGGACGAGTGGAACCCCAAGGATCAGTACAACTATGAGGTCAACAGTGGGGATCAATCCAGACCAGAACTCTGATTATGGTACGTTTGTCTGTGATACAGTGTATTTGCCTTACAGGGGGGCTATTGTTACAACCCAACCCACTTCCCTAACTGTGTACAATTCCATATTCCTGTCTGTTTCACCACTTAGTCTCCTTCCCCTCCCTCCTTCCCGTTCTCCTTCCCCTATCTCGCTGTGATATGTTACTCTCCAATTGGTGTACCATACTACCGGTTCCTTTCATCTGTCTCTCACAGAACCATACTGCCTTCCTCAATTCAACCCCATGTTTCACTTTGTGTTTCATTGTACTTACTGGTTTCCTCGGACGTTCCCTTATGGAACATACAGGCCTCGTAGTACGCTCCGACTTAGTCAACCACTACGCATAGCTTGGTCTGTGCACAGTCTTGTAAACTATATAAACCCCTCTGTAGTAGTACTAGCTCCCCAGCTAGTTCTACACAAGATACAGCGTATCTTCTGGCATATAGAATCCCTCACTTAAGTCTCCTGGCTACTTAAGAGTGCCAGCTACTAGTTCTTATCATGCTTCACCTACGGTGCTGTAGCGTTGTAACACTACAGTATTTGGGAAAATCGGCATGACAAACTCATTCTTCCAGACCAAAGTGCATCTGGACAACATCCACCTTACCACCACCCTCACACTGTGGGGACTTTACGGATGGCCTGTGATGTATATGGGCGTTCAAAACGCGCCCGCTTGTCATCAGCATTGAATGACAGCTGAGCTGCGACATTTGATATGCAAAATCTGCCATGTATACCTTGATGACATTATCATCTGGTCACAGAGTCTCAATGAACACAAGATCAACGTCTGAAAAGTGCTGGAAGCACTGCAAGCTGTGTCTCTCTTCTATTCGCCAAAAAAGACTTCACTCTTTTGTCTTGAAGTCGACTAACTTGGACACCACATTTCTGCCCGCAGGATCAAGCCTGACAGTAAAAAGGTGGTGCGGATCCTCCAATGGCCCGCACCACACAATGCAGGTGATCTCCGTTCCTTCCTTGGTCTTGTACAATTCCTCATGAACCATATTCCACAAATCTCTGAACACACACACATCCTTACGCCACTGACAGTGAATGGAGCTGATAAGAATTTCCCAGCTTGGTCTACGGATCACGCACGAGCCTTCCAAGCACTAAAGGACCTTGTTGTAAGCCCACACTGCCTGACTGTTATTGACCACATCAACCCTGGCAGCAACAAAATCTTCCTTACATGCAATGCTTCTAACTATCGTACTGGAGCTGTGCTCTCATGGGGGGAGACATGGGAAACAGCACAGCCTGTAGCCTCTGACTCTTGGCAGCTGCATGGTGCTGAATTAAACTACCCAGTGCATGAAAAGGAGCTGCTTGCAATCATCAAGGCCTTCAAAAAATGGCGAATAGAGCTACTTGGTGTTACGTGAGTGCGTAACACCTAGCTCTGTCAAGAGCGATGTAGCGGCAACTGGGCTTGATACCATATGCTACGGACGATGTAGCAGCAACCGGGCTTGATACTGTATGCTACGGACAAGTTGCAGAAACCGGACTGGCACCGTATGCAATGAGCAGAGTTCCGGTGTGGAACCTGGACAGGTGAAGGACAGCAACCGGGCTTGATACCGTATGTCCAACGGACGGGGGCTCTCCCTATCAAAGGCGAGAGTGACGACGAGGGCGTTGA
>JBBPNY010000937.1:0-10307 GCA_038091165.1 Rubroboletus pulcherrimus | reverse complement strand
GGGGCGCAGGGGGGCCCGGCGGACCCGGTGTGGGACCACAGCGTGCTGGCCAACGTGGTCAGCACAGCTACCACCCTTACGCACGATCGTGATTGTCGTCTGTCCGGGCGCCGAGCTTGCGGCTGTTGGAGGCTCAAAAAGTTTATCCGGCGCAAAGGTGCCAACTTGGTGATCTCATGGTGTGCAATTATTGCCGTCCATGCTTTTCGTTAACTTTATAACTATGGTGCACTTTTTTTTGTCTTACTACGCCATCATGTAGAGTATGGAACTCTTCAGTTTTGAAGTGGTAACTCACAACTCCTTACTCCTGCCGTTGCCACCGTCAGTCTAACTGAGTGGGGGATCTTACTGATCAAGGAAATTTAATCTCGATGATATGGCAAATATTCAGTTACTCTCTTCAAAATAGGCATCTTAAATGACCGGCGGTTGTGGCGGTGTTGTTCATCCAAATCGGTCGAGAGTCCTCTCATGACGGGCGACGACACCAGCAATCTATCACTCTCACACGGCCTTGTTGGCGAACTACACCCTTCACGCGGCAGCTTTGTCCATACCGGTGTCAGCATAGGATGCCCCCACACGTTGATGTCGTTGTCGTCTTTCGGGCGGCTTCGAAACGCACCCCGCTATCCAAGGAGCAGACACGAAAAAACGCAGCAAGAACAGAACGACAATACACAATGCTCATGGATACACTCACTCGGGCGGGTCTGAGGGCAGTCGGGCGTCGTGGCGAGAATCAAGACCAGCTACTCGTTCTAGTCACTTGTCCACCCGATCTCCTCGTTCGATTAGTTCGTTGCGAACGGTCGGTCGTACCCTGGCTTTGTGGTATGCTGCGCTAACTTTAGGTTTTTTTCAATTATGCATGCGTATTTCGCTCTAGGTATTCCGACTTCTTATACGGTCTTCCTATGTCGAAGCTGCCTTCCGCAGAAGCAGACCTCGATTCCGCCCCGCTTTCTTCCGCGGATCGCGTACGGCTCGTCCATGCCTATCTCACATCAACCCCACACGATGGTGGTCTGGGAATTATACCAGCCTGCAAAGAATGGGACCTCGTCCAATCCGTCATGGCGCTCCACAATCACGAATTCAACGATGAATGGATACGATTATGGACACGACATAGGATAGCTTCGGTGGAACTTGAAAAAGTGCGAGATCAGGTGCGTTCCGTTCACTCTTGTTCGTGCGCAGTGAAGCTGAGCTCACCGAGGAGCTAGTTTGGCGACTCCATTGCCCTCTATTTCTTCTTCCTGACCGCATATACACGCGCCCTTATTTTCCCGTCGGTACTCGGCCTCCTTTTTTATTTCTTTGGCACGCCATATTCTGTGATCTATTCAACACTTTTATCCATATGGTCCGTGGTGTTTGTCGAATGGTGGCGTCTTCAAGAGCGCATCCTGTCCGTTCGATGGTGCACGCGTGGGTCTTTTCGTGTGGAAAAGCGAAGGGCAGATTACATTACTGGTTTCCCCTGGTGGAGGAAAGAGTCCAGGAAAATGGCAAGCATACTCGTCATATTACTGTTTGCCATCGTCCTCGCCGTTGTTTTGACAGGCGTGTTCATCCTGGAGGCATTTGTGACTCAGCTATACAAGGGTCCTGGCCGTCATATTGTAGTAAGTCCTCTCGGGGTGGCCCATGTTCTGAATTCTAACCCGAATATTCCCGCAAAGGCTTTCAGCCCGACTCTTCTCTTCACAGCGCTGGTGCCACAACTGCTTGGAGTGTACAAGGCCAGTGCGGAGCGATATACGGACTGGGAGAATCACGCACATCAATCCAGTCACGCAAGTTCCTTCAGCATCAAAGTATTCACTTTATCAGCTATCAACGCTTATCTCAACCTCGCGCTTTCTGCGTTCGTTTATGTCCCATTCGGAGAGAGGGTGATGACCCTTGTCCAGTACCACCTTTTCTCTGGTCCGCAGGGAGCAACGGCCGCTATCCTCGAAAAGCTCAACCTCAATATAAGTGATACCTGGAAGTTTAGCTTGCCCAGGGGAGCAATGACGCAGGCGGTTGGCGGGAGTATGACCGCGCAAAGTCTCTTCGAGGCGGACTCTACGCGTGCGCGACTCAAGCTAAATCCTTCGAGGTTACAAGAGCAAATGTTTGCGTTCTCGGTTACCAATCAAGTCATGAACAACATCCAAGAAATTGGTTTGCCGTTTCTGATGCGAGCCATCGGATCGTTCCGCGCCGGAAAAGGGTTCAGGAACGGGAGTGGGAAAGGGATTGGGAAGAAGAAACGCGTCGCTTTTGATGACGGACCAGCTGGACAAGCCCATGACGACGTGCGGACACGAGAAGAGCGCGAATTCCTGGAGACCGTGCGGAGCGAAGTATCCCTTCCTGACTATGACATTTCCGACGACTATAGTGAGATGGTGACCCAATTTGGGTACGTCGCGCTGTGGTCAACGATATGGCCCCTGGCACCGTTCATGTCGCTCCTAAACAACTACATTGAAGCGCGCTCGGATGCATTCAAGATTGCGGTGCATGTGAGACGACCGATTCCAGTGCGCACGGACACGATTGGACCATGGTTCGAGTCGCTCTCGTTCTTGGCGTGGCTGTCTTCAATAACGAACTCGGCGCTGGTGTACATGTTCCGTACGCCGTTCAATGACGTGGGTACGGAGTATGAAAGCCTGCCGGAAGACCACGTGTATGCAGCAACAAAGGATTTGCTCGTCTCGGCGATCCTGGTCGCACTTTTAGCCTCGCACGCGTACTTTGTACTGCGCGCCGTCGTGAGACGGATGCTCGAGCTTGCGATATGGAGAGGTAGCAAGGAGATGAAGGAGGCAGATCGGGTGGAACGAGAGATCAAGGAGAAGTACCTCGCACAGTGCCCCGCGACCCCGCTGCAGAACCCACTCGACTCGCAACAGTCGGTCGGTGAGCAAGACGGGGATGATTGGGCATCCTTTTGGGCGACCGACGAGGGACTGGAGGAGATTCGGAAGTCAGACAAGGATGCATGAGGCCCATCCCGGGGCTGCCCGTACGGGTCAGTGTGTCGTTGTCTTGCTTTTGCATTTGAACGCGGCTTATGTAGTCTGCTTGAGTAAACGCTTTTCTTGTCTTGTCCTTACTCCAATTTAGTCCATGTTGTTCTTCCTCCTTGTTCTCATCGTACATACATGCATACACACATCACAGCATCTCTTGTATCCTACACGACCCACATTTTAGTTTAGAACGTAGCAAAATATCTGCGATCAACGTGTTGATGGATATCGATCCAAGTCCCTCAGTCGTCAGACACTTTTTGCATTCAAACTGGTACTACTCTTCCCATGATCCACAGCCGCACACCTCCCCCAAGGCAGCACCTCGCCGCGATCTGTCACTCCCTGAACATAAAACCTCACCCCAACCCGTTCACCCCAGCCAGCGGGGAAACACGCCTTTTCCACATAAAACCTGTTCGCACGCCCATCGAGACCCGTAGTGCCAAGAAACACGGGGTCCACGCGGACAGAGCGGTCCAGCGGCACAGCATAGACGTTAAAATAGACAAACGTGGGGAAACGGTAGGCAGGCGTGTCCTGCAGGCGCCACGCTGGCGTGGTAGACTCCTTGTCGTCAACTCGGACATCGGTGGGGGGGAATGTGGATGCGATGTCCCACGTGAGGACGCCCTCGGGAGTGTTGGTTGCGCGCCGGGTGGGAACGAACTTGGCCCCGGTGATGGAAGGCGTGCTGACGGACACGGATTGAGGAGGCGGTGTGGGGTATACGGCGAGCTGACCCAAGGAGAGGGAGAACGTAACCTCGGCGAAAGGATCCTTGGGTTTGATACAGACGATGAAACCCATCGCAACCGACGCAGTGTTCCGGGTCGAGGTGGAAGTGAAGTTGACGGTCTGCTGTGTCCATCCTTGTGGGAGATGAGAGACAATGGCTCGGCCGACAGTCAAGTCCGCGCTGTCACTATCACTCTCTTCCTTGGACAGATATTTGGTATAAATGTGGGAATCGAGGTCGACGTCATCGCCCACTATTGTCTTGTAGACGACGCGTGCTTCGAATGACTCTCGGGTCGTCACGGTGAGGGATTGGACGGGCAGCCAAATGGATTTGACGGTGTCTTCTGATTTGCTTCCTGCGCACGTGAGGGTCAATTTAAGTGTGTTTCCTCCATTATAGCCATCTGTCATGTCGAGGGCAGTCGATGCAGTGGGAGCAGGTTCCTCCCGCTCAACACCTTTCCAGGAAGGAGTGGGCCATGGCCAGACAAGATTACCGATCGAGCTTTGCTTATCGATGTCTGTCCACCCCTCCTTCGTATCCAAGACCTTCTTCCCGTCAACGAACCAAGAGTAACCGACGCCAGGAGAAAAGTGGGTGTAGAACGCAAAGTTGGAGGGATCAGGGAGTGGCAAATCTTGGAAGAACGCAGTCATGGGCTGGAAGGGGCCCTCCAGAGAATCTGGGACAGCGATACTCTCTCCAGGTCTGAGGGGACCAAGCCACAGCTTCCGCTCGTTGTCCCACCACTCATTCCAATTTTGTGCTGGGTTTGTTGTTACTCCCTCCCAAGTCCATCCTGGCGCGAAGAGGGCGGTACTCAATCCCCGGGAGCTTGTGTGGGTGATAGCACGGTAGCAGCAGAAGCCACTATCACCATACTGACCACGACCGGGCCAGACGTCAACGCCTGAGTAGATGCTTTGAAGGGTCTTGGTTGCGGCGACAGACGTGGCATCTATCGAAGCATTTGGACTCGGGACTGGGCGGTTAAGATTCGCGAAATACTGAATCATTGAATCTTGAGTTTTGGGCAACCACTAACATATCGATCTCAGGACCGATCTCGTGAACCATGCAGTCACATAGGTACTCACCCAATAGTTGGTGAAAAATGTGTCAGACGCAAGGAAGAACGGCAGGTTGAAAGCATTCAGTCTATTTTGGTGCGATATCCTGCCATCATATATAACACTGTCGTACCTGATTCGCCATATGAGCCTCTCAGGTCAAGATACGTACCGAACCAACCACTTACCACATAACCTGTGCGTGAGACCCGACTTTAGTTCGGAGTTCTGCTCTGAGCAACGACATCCATGCAGCCAGAGCACGGGCATGATTAGTCTTGTACGGTAGAACAGACTCGAAGTTTAGCAGGTATCCGTCAAAACCACGCTGGTGTGCTAACTCGGCAAGGAGGACGGCGTAACGTTTAGAGATGGGTATCTTGTTACCCGTGACTACGCAATTGGCGCGGCCGACGACAAGTTGAAGGCAATCTGACTCAGCATCGAAGCCCTCGAATATCCTATAGGAAGCTTGGTGAGGGGAGTATAGAATGGTCGGTTCGATTGTGCTCACAATGCGCCTAGTATCCTCGTGCCTTGTTTATGAGCGGCATTAGTCCACCCGGATGGAGGGACAGTAACCCGGTGGTGCGAGAAACTACATACTCGATCGTCAGATGCCTCCGCGAAAGAGACCGACGCACTAAACAAAAGTGTCGCAGAGTGGCCAAAAATTGAAGGTATAGCATAGCCCCGAAGGAGACTCCATATATCCACCCTATCCATGGATGATGTTAAGTTACTTTGGTCCCGGGTCCTTTGATCGGACATGATAGTAATATATCAAAGTCGAGTGACCTACTGACTTTATAATCGTGGCAAACCTGACCGACAGATCAGAGGAAATCGCACAACTTGGGCTCGGGTTTCTGTCCTACCAGTAACTTTCCCCTGCTGTCCGACTGACCATCGATGTGGGGGCGGGGCTGATAGGGTAATACTCCAGACAGCTTATCGTGAGGCTGAGCGAACCATGTGTCAAGCTCGGCGAGAGACTTGAAGTACGGTGCTTCATCTCTAACAAGATCCGAATGACCGTCGCCACGCAATGGCATGATGATGGTTCTGGATGAAGGATCTACTAGTAGTCGTCTACTAAGGTGGCGGTCGAGGGAGCGTGGGAAACGGTAGCACGTCGGGTTGCAAGATTTAAGAAGCTCCCAACCTTCCCTTTGGAACGTTTTTCGACGGTTTCACTTGACGGAAATGTCTGACCAGCAAGACATAAAAATCGACAGCGGAACCCCTACAGAAATCGTCTCCCAAGATGTCTACAATTCAAACGGTGACAAGACCCAGCCAGCCGAGGAAATTTTGAATGCCCTCAACGTGCTCAACCCCAAGACCATCTCCAATGCCACTCAAAACGGCCACGGGCTTGACCTTGTTCAGCAAGAGGCATCTCAGGACTCTCAACAAGACCCACCTTCTGAGTGGCATGCGTCGCGCGAGAAACTGCGTGAACATCCGCAAGACCCGGAAGGCTGGAACAAGCTTGTCGACATCGCCGAAAATGCGGGTGACCTTGAACAGATTAAACACACCTACGAAGCCTTGCTCGAAACGTATCCGAACACGGTATGATGTCTCCCCACCATCTTCAAGCAGTGTGGTTTGACGAAAAGTCCGAATCAAGTCCTCGGCCCAAATCGCTTATCTCAACCACTTCTTGAGCCCCGGTCTATTTCAGTACGCTGAAGAACTGTTCAAGAGATTCTTGAGAACTTCTCCGTTGGTTGATCTCTGGAAGTTCTATCTCACCTATGTCAGGTTAGTCACGAGCGCAGCCCAAGTCCGATGTGAACAACACATTGAAGAGTTCTCTTCAGACGAGTGAATACATCTCCAGCCAGCCGAGAAGCAGTCAGCAGGGCATACGAATTCGCGCTTAATCGCATCGGTCAAGACAAGGACAGCGGTGAGATATGGAGCGATTATATCCAGTTTCTCAGAGCGGGAGAGGTACGCCTAACACTACTCTACGTGAGCCAAACTTAGCTCGGATGCTAGACGACAACTACTTGGGAGGAGCAACAAAAGATGGATGCGCTTCGTAAGGTCTATCACCGAGCTGTGCAGATTCCGCTTGAAAATGTTGAAAAACTCTGGTCTGAACTTGAGACGTTCGAAAACTCGTTGAATAAAATCACGGTGCGATTTCTGCTCCTGGGTTGTTTGAACTTCTCTCACGACCCAGCAGGCCAAAAAATTTATGACTGATCTATCTCCGTCGTACATGCAAGCCAGAACCGTGCTTCGTCAGCTGCAGAGGCACCTTGGACCACTGTTTCCGCCCCCTCCAGCGTCGTCGACGTCGCGACCACCCATCTACTTACCCCCGGGTCCAACATTTAACGCAGCCGAGAGAGCCCTTGTAGGTTCTTGGAAGACCTATTTAAAATGGGAGGAAGGCAATCCACTTGAGTTCGAGGAGAAGGACAAAGCTACGCTGATCTCCCGCATCCAAGGAGTCTATCGTAAGGCAGTCATTCGCATGCGATATTACAGCGAGATATGGTAATATTTTACTCCATACGTCGTTTTCGCGTCGCTCATGCGACCCCTTACAGGTACATGGCATTTGTGTGGACCACCAGTATCGGTAAGCAGGAGGAAGCGCTGAACATCCTTAAAGCTGGTATGGAAGCCAACCCTACGAGTTTCCTATTACATTTTGCGTATGCCGAAGCGCAAGAAGGCCGCAAGGAGTACGGCGAAGTGACTGCGACGTTCGACAAGATTCTTGACAACCTACGTGCTGAACTCGAAGAGCTTGAGGGCCGAGTGAATTCAGCCAATTCGTCGTTCTCGTCTGATACATCTGGTCGTACTGTGCCTGTGGGAGCTCCGAATGTTTCTGGTACTTCACTGATGGGGATCACGGAGGCGGGAACGGTGTCAACCAATTCGTCTTTCGCCACGCAGGTTTCCGACGACAAACCACCTAAATCAAAAGAGCTACAAGAGCGTCGGACAGAGTATGGGCTTGTTTGGATCATGTATATTCGATATGCTCGTCGTGCGCATGACCTCAAGACATTCCGTGCGATATTCGCCAAAGCTCGCAAGGATCGCTGGACGCCCTGGGAAGTCTATGAAGCCGCAGGTATGTTCGCGTGAGGGTGTAATGAACTGCGGAGTTGATAAGCACCGACAGCGCTGATGGAGTACCACTGCAACAAAGATGGTGGGATGGGAGTTGCGTCTCGTATCTTCGAGAAAGGTCTGGAAAGTTTTGGTGACGAGATTGAGTTTGTGTTGAGATATCTTGGCTTCTTGATATCCGTCAATGACGATAACAGTACGTGACATCACACTCCTAGTCCCCAATCACGTTGACCATGGTTACGTTCCAGATGCCCGAGCACTGTTCGAACGAGTTATCCCGACATTTTCCGTTGAGCGCGCTCGGCCGCTTTGGGAAAGGTGGGCACGTTATGAATATCAATTTGGCGATCTCGAAGCTGCACAGAAGCTTGAGAAGCGTATCGCTGAAGTTTACCCAACTGGTGCGTTCCGTTCCGTTGCCTTTGCTAATACAGACGGAGTTAATGAACTTTTTCATAGATCCCCCGATCAAGCGCTTTGCACAGCGACACACATATCTCGGTACAGATGCTATTGCGGCGAGAGATCTTGGATTTGCTATGGCGGGTCGTCAGCCAGCCGGGGCCTCGTCTTCCATTTCGTCGCTTGAGAAGCGTACAGATTCCTTGCTGTCAATTACGTCCGCCGCACATATGCCGCCAACCCAGCTACCTCCGAAGAGGCAGCCCTCGCCTGAGCTGAAGCGTCGGGAAGAGTCCGTCAAGCCAGAATTTGCCCCGCCTGCAAAACGTGCAAGGGCGATGTCTCCCCCTCGTGACAGAGACCGTGACAGGTTCGCAGACACACCCAGGAGACGCTTTGGTAGCCCGGCAGCGTGGGAGAAAGATCGAGATAGGGAGGCTCATCCGGTGAGGAGAGAATCCGATGACAAAGCAACTACGTTACCTGCTGTCCTATCGTGGTTTGTCGGACAATTGCCAGATCCAGCATCCTTTGATGGTCAGTTCTGTCCCCTTGCCCGTCGTTCGGCTATCGAAAAAGGAAAATTGACTCGTACGGGTGTTTTTGTCGCTTTGTTTCTGCAGGGCCCATATTCAGGACGGACGATCTTATGATGTTGTTCCGGAATGCTGTTATCCCGAGTGCCACGCGGCGGCCAAGCCCACCGCCTCCACCAGCTCCGCCACGTATGTAGCTGTTCTTTTCATTTGACATGCTGTGACCTGACTCGGTTTCATAGGTGGGCGTCCACCCCCAGATTATGGCCCATACCAAGGACCTGGAGGGGGTCGAGGTCGTCGGTACTAGTCCGTTTAATCTTCGTGTCTTTTTTTTTCTTTCGCACTTCTTGTCCATGACTTATTATCTGCTCCTTTTCCGTGTGTGCATTTCGCGAGACTTGTTTCGAACTGCTCAATTAATGCCATTGGAGTCCCGAAGATTGGCGGTTGCTTGTCTGAGTTCACGCGCACGAGCGACTACCAGTACTGTACAGGATATGCACGTGCAAGCGAAGTTCTTCGTTGATGCTGTGGCTGTACCACGGCACCGAGCCGTTCAGGAACCCACTGATATACCAGTGCAAGGGCGGATGCGAGTTCAGCCAAAGCTTGCTTGATCAATCAGTGGCTAGTATAGCAACCTGGTTCAGACACAGCGAGTCAGGACATGGGAGATCAATCGATCATCCATCAATCCGTCGGGAGCAAAATTTCGGCGAAAGCATGCGCAATTTTGATTGAGTCGAGCGTAGCGGGGAGGAAAAACAAAAGACCCAGACCTAGGGGTGTGGTACAGAGTATTCTGTATCAAACACACCTTACGTACGAAGGTCTCAGATATCTACTACAGTGGGCAACGAAAGGAGAAACCAAGAAATATATAAATAAGGAAGCAAATACAGGATAATAGACGAAGGCCAGGGACGTAACAAAACTGCTGTAAAACTGCTGTGACCGCAGTGATGGTAGAGCTAGACATTCCAGGCGGGCGGAACAGCAGATATGATACCAATCAACATCAGCGTGGAGCCCCCCCTTTCACCTCTCCTCAGATCTCCCGCGCCACACATGCAGGTTGGAATGGTCTGATCAGGCACGGCGATATTGGTTATGATTTTGATACTGGGTTTGGTGGTAACTGCCCGCACCATGAGGGGCGGCTGGGGGGTACAGCTGAGATCGTTGATACTGATCGTTCTGCTGCGCAGAGTATGGTGTAAACATCCCTGTCAGTAGCGCTGCCGCACCACAAACAAAAGAGTGGTGATCCGACTCTGATTGGGAGGTGGAAGGGTGTCCGCAGCGAGTGCACCGGAAACGTGACTTGTCGTGGGTGTGTCTAGGTGGAGGAGGGATAGAGCCGCCAATGTTGTCACGCCCGTGCCCCTTGGACCCTTGGGGAGTAACGGAC
>JBBPNY010000936.1:0-10314 GCA_038091165.1 Rubroboletus pulcherrimus | reverse complement strand
TAGAGTGTGAGGCTTTATATAGGGTGCTTCTATGGGCAGTGCTTCCGGAACAGGAAGCGCTGGAATCCTATTGTTCACCTTAACCGTCTATTGCCTCCGTCTATAGGCTCCTATTGCCTCCATGGAATACCTCCGTGATCGGGAACAGTACTCGGTGTCGATCATGATCTGATTGGTGTCAGTAGGATCTGATCGGCATGAGTAGTCGCCATCAATCTGGGATCTATAGTCGGTGCCTGTTCGGGACCAGTAGTAGCTCAGGGACAAGGCTGTCCCGGGATCAGTAGAAAGGAGTGTACACAATCTGAGATCATGTCGTGACGCGTCTGGGCCACGTGCGATGAACGGTCACGTGCCAGGGAATGTGCAGGTCACGTGATCGCGAAGTCATGTGCTGCTAAAGCGAAAGGGACTGAGAGTGAAGGAAAAGGTGTGAAGAAAGGGGTGTTTCGTAACACTACCCCCCCTCTAGGACTCGTACTCCAAATGAGTTGAATCCTCTGGGCTAGTCTCTGTGAAATTTTCATAGGGCCGGAATAACCGACCGAAAACCTTGGGAGAGATATCCCTAAGCTGACGAGGCGCAGCCGTTTTGCGCCTATGGAACTTGGCGATCGCATCTTGAGTGGACTTGAGATGGTCTGTGGGCTCCCAAGTGCGATCAGTCTCGTCATATCCTTTCCAATGAATGAGATAGTGGAGCTTGCCATTTACCAGTTTAGAGTCTTGGACGGACTTGACCTCGTACTGGGTGTATCCTTCGTCATCGACCTCAATCGCATCCAGACGGATCACTGGCTGATCTGGGAGGGCATCTGTATGCGGCTTGATGCGAGAGATGTTGACGACAGGGTGGATCTTGACCGATTTCGGCATCTTGAGCCGAACCACATGAGGGAGGACCTTCGTGATGGCATAGGGTCCGATCCATTTCTGGGAGAGCTTCTTTGCGGGGTATGGCAAAGACAGCCTATCGGTGGACAGCCAAACCTTCTGGCTGATCCGGTATGCGGGTACTTCGGACCGAAGGGAGTCCGCCTGAGTAATCATGCACTGTTGAGAATGTTCTAAGGCGAGCGTGACCGCCTTGTGGGAGCTGAGAGCCTCTTTCAAGAACTCTCCTGCGAGGGTGTCCGAGGACCACTCGAATCCGAGCCGAGGGGAGTACTTGCGGGTAACCGCAAAGGGGGAAGTACCTGTTGCTGAGGTGAGGGAAGAGTTGTGGTGGAATTGTGCGAGCTTGATCCACTCGGCCCAATCTTCCTGCTTCTTAGCGACGTAGGAGCGGAGGTACTGCTCCATATCCCTGTTGATCCTTTCCGTTTGACCATCCGTTTGCGGATGGTAGGCTGTAGACGTTTTCTGCCTGATTCCAAGGAGCTGGCAGAGCTCCAAAGTGAATTCCGAGACAAACTGCAGTCCGCAATCCGAGACGACTGAAGAAGGGAGTCCGTGTTGACACCAGACATTATCGCGGAAGGTCGTGGCCAGGTTTCTCGAAGTGATAGTGTCGTGGCAGGGCACGAACACTACTTCTTTGGAGAACCTATTGACGATGACCGTAACCGCTGTGTACCCAGAAGGACCTGACAGGGGTAACCCCATAATGAAGTTGACAGAGATGTCTGCCCAAGGCTGGGCAGGCACGGGAAGGGGGAGGATCTTGCCAGCCAGGGCAGAGGACTGTGTTGCGGGAGCAACGCTCGCAGGGTTAAAGAGCTCGAAAGCCAACCACTACAGGGACCAAGACTAACTTGCAGGCTAACACGAGCCTGGCGAGTGGTAAATGAGAAGGAAGCTGATTGAGTTGCCTTAATATCAACAAGGAACTTTGAGGAGCGAAGATCCCGTTAGTGATACAAGTGGACTAAACTAAGGAATAGGGTTTTAGGTTGGGGCCTTTATATAGTATGCTTCTATGGGCAGTGCGACCGGAACGGGAAGCACTGAGAATCTATTGTTCGCCCCAATCGTCTATTGCCTCCGTCTATAGGCTCCTAATTCCTCCATGGGGAAAGCCTCCGTGATCGGGAACAGTAGTTGATGGGATCAGATCTGATCGGTATCTGTAGGATCTGATCGGCATCAATGCTCGGCGCTTATCTGGGATCTATAGTCGGCGCCTGTTCGGGATCTGTAAGGACTCGGGGACGAGGCTGTCCCGGGATCGGTAGAGAGAGCGTACACAATCTGAGATCGTGTCGCGACGCGTCTGGGTCACGTGCAAGGAACGGTCACGTGATTGCGAAGTCACGTGCTGCAAAGCGAAAGTCTTTGAGTGAGCGAAGGTGAACGAAAAGGTGTGGAGAAAAGGGGTGTTTCGTAACAGACTGCCCTTTGACCGTAGTGCAGGTCTGGCATCCTTTGACGTAGGCCTTGACATCCTTGGTTACTCCTGGCCATGTGAAGTGGCGGGTCAGGAGATGCAGCGTCCGCGTGAAGCCTGCATGACCTGCAACAGGAGAGTCATGGCAAAGACCGAGTAACTCCGGTCAAAGACCTTCGGGGACGAAGGCCTTGGAGTTGGAGTTGGAGTATACCACATCCAAAGACTTCCAGGTGAAGCCTTCAGGCACGAGGGTCAGGTCCAAGGCTTCCGAGGCCTTGGAGAGAGCATCATAGAACGTGGACGAGAGCTCCACATGGTTCACGAAAAGGGTGGGAGGGAGGACCATGATGTTGGAGTTATGGTCCTTGACAGCGTCGCCATGGTCCGGGCGATGGGAGAGGGCATCTGCATGACTGTTGGAAGCACCGGACTTATAGATCATTGAGTAGTTGAAGTCCTGAAGGACCGCGTGCCAGCGGGCCTGTCAACCAGAGAGAGTCTGGGGCTTCTTCCAGTACTCCAGATTCTTGTGGTCGGTCCAGATCTCGAAGTGAGTCCGACCGACCAAGTAGTGGCGCCACTCTTCCAGCACACGAATGACTGCGAGCAACTCCTTGTCATAGATAGGGTAGTTGCGTTCTGTGCTGTTGAAAGAGTGGGAAATAAACGAGACTGGACGCCATAGATCATCATCGCCTTTGACGGAGAGTACAGCTCCAGTCGCAATGTCGGAGGTGTCAGTTTCCAACTGGATCTCCTTTTCGCTGTCAGGATATGTGAGGAGAGGCGCGGTCCTGAACTTATCCTTGAGAGAGTCCATGGCGGACTGCGCTTTGTCGCCCCAATGCCATGGAGTGGTCTTCTTGGTGAGATCGTTGAGCGGATGGGTGATGTCCGCAAATCTGTGGATGAATCTGTGATAATAGTTGCAGAGACCTAGGAACCCCTGGATGTCCTTGACCTTTTTGGGAATAGGCCATTCGAGGACTCCGTCAAGTTTCTTGTCCTGCATCTCTACTCCATCCTTGGATATGACCAAGCTGAGGAAGTCGAGCTTCTCCTTGGAGAACTGACACTTCTCAGGCTTGACGAAGAGGTTGTTTTCTCAAAGACGACTGAGAACTTCCTTGATAATGGTTTCGTGCTCCTCCTTGGTCTTGCCTTTGGTAAAGACCATGCAGTCCTCCAGGTAGATGATGAGTACAGCATACATGTCATTGAAGATGTCGTTCATCATCTGTTGGAAGGTAGGAGGTGAGTTGCACATTCCAAAGTACATCACCGTGGGCTCATAGGCCCCTATCGGGGTGACGAAGGCCCCTTTCCATTTGTCACCTTCTTTGATCCGCACGTTGTTGAATCTCCACTGGAGATCCATGGCGGTGAACATATCGGCACCTTTAAGCCGATCGACCAGAGAGGAGATAAGCAGGATTGAATAGGCATTCTTGATGGTACCTTGGTTAAGGTAGCGGTAATCCATCACTAGCCGCTTCTTACCGTCCTTCTTCGGGATGAAGAAGACAGGGCTGGTCTGGGGAGACTTGGAGGGGCGAATATACCCCTTGGCGGACTCTTTCTCCACGAAAGTCCGCAGTGCATCCATGTCAGGATCCGAGAGAGGGATCACCCGACCTTTCATTGGCAAAAAGTCGGAGTTGAGATCTATGGCGTGATCCCAAGCCTTGCGTACTGGCATCCGGTTCAACTCTTCTTCCGAGAAGACGTTGAGGAAGTCGTGATAGACTTTGGGTACCAGGGCCTTGGCGCTGTCCTCAATTTGGACAGCCCGATTCTCTGCCCCGCACACTACCTGGTTAATGTGCTGGCAATCCTTGGAGCACCGTGGGAAGGAAATCTTCTTTTGGACCCAATCAATATCGGGGTTGTGGCACGAGAGCCAGTCGTACCCGATAAAGATCTTGTGGGTCCTGAGGAGAAGGGAATAGATGTCCACGATGTTGTAATGCCCATTGATCTGGACAATCATGGGTATCTTCTTTGTGATGGCACCTCCATGATTGCGGGTGCCATCGGCATTCCTAATCTGGACTGGGAACGGCATGTCCACAGTCCAAAGTCCGAGTTCTTCTGCATAAGCTGAATCAATGAAGGTGTTGGTACAGCCTGAATCGATCAGGGCTTTAACTGTATGGGTGCAGTAGCCGCTGTCAGATTTCACTGTAAAACAAACCTCCTGCTCGAGAGAGGCTCCGTTTATTCGAGGGGCTTTGATGACCGGGCTGGTGCTGGGGATGTAGGGGAGTTTGAAGGCGCGGGCCTGAGCAATTAATGTATCTAAGGCCTCTGAGGTAACCTCGTGAGAGGCTCCCTGCAGAGGCAATAAGTTATTGCTCAGACTGTCTAAAAACCGCGTCTGTAATAATTTAGAGTTTTTGGAACCCCAAGCCTGAGTCATTGTCCATATACCTAGTTCAGGAGCACCCCTGTCGCTCATGAACTGTGACCTTTTAAAGCATCGGTCACTTCTTCGTCGGCTTCCGCTCTGAGGTGGTCTTGCCAGTAGGCCTCTGCCTTGGCTGAGGCATAGCCATCTTCCATGCGAACCTGTGCCACCGCGTGCCTGGGTTGCTTGCATTGTTGGGACAAGTGTCCCATCTTGTAGCAGTTCCAACACTTCCTAGAGTCTGGAACAATCGGAGCTCCTCGTCCTGGCTGTATGCCTGTCGCAGTGAACCGGGGTTGAGACTGGTATGGGGGGCGGTAAGGGTGAGGTCCCCCAGCAGGAGGCATGTAGGACGGGCGCTGAGCAGGGCGAGAAAAGGATCCCATAGGGTAGTAGAACGTGGATTGTTCTTGGGTGCCGGGACCTCTTTTGCAGCTGATCTGCTCAAAGGTTCTTCCTGCACTCTTGCAGGCCTCCTTGAAGGAAGAGTAGGACTCTTCCGCTAGCGGGTGGTGGAGCTGCACGTGGTGGTAGATTTTGTAGTTGACTGCATGCTTGAGTATCTCCGTTCCGTGGCCCCAGTCTATCTGCGATTCTCTGAAAAGTTTGTCGAACGCCTGGATGAACTTGTCGATGGATAACCCCTTCTGTTTGAGGTCCTTGAGGGCACGGAGGGATTCGTGCGCGAGGACATCGATCTGGAAGTAGTCCCGGACGTCCTTCTGGAGCTTGTTCCAGGAAGGCCAGGCCTTGGTGCCAGTCTTATGCATGGTGGGTTCTCCATCTGCGTCGAGTTCAAACTCGTCTTCTTTGGCCGAGTACTTCTCCAGGGTGGTGAGGGTAAAACCTTCTGCATTGCCCTCAAAATGCGAGAGCACAGCGATGCACTTGAGCTTGTCCAACTTCCAGGTTTGTTCGTCAACCCAGAGACGAAGTTTGATCCACCAGAGACGAAAGGTGGAATGGTCTCCATCCCATTTGCCGGGATCAGTGATCTTCTTGGTGACATTGGCCTTCTTCTCAAGCGTGAGTTCCGCGAGAGAGGCGGTGATGTCTTGGAGCGTTGCATTGGAGCCAGAGCTAGATGCGTGGCTGCCTGGGACCGGGGTACGCGTTCCCGAGGATCCTCCAGACATAGCGGGGTAGGCGGGGAAATGATGATTCTAAGGGTTGATGGCGTCACGGACTCTTCTTCTGGATACCAGGTCGGGATCTTGACACGAAGCGCTTCTTCGTGGGAACACCGAAAGTGGAGATCTTCTCAACACAAAGAAAACGAGGGTTCTTCGTGGGAACGAGGGCCTTCCGTGGGAAATCTGTGGGGTGGAACTCCGCAACACAGGTGTGATAACTCCATGGGGATGATCCGGGGAAGTCTGCTCACGATACCGAGCAAGCGAGGTGCTTCTCCGTGGGAGTACTAGGCTTCAAGCGGCAATGAAGGAAGCCACGCTAGGCAAGACCAATCCGGTGGTCTGTTCAGCTGCTCGTTCCTATCAAGGGAACTATGCCTGGGTCTAAGTCAAGACCTTGGAACCTAAAAACAAACTGCGAGGGTTTCCCTAGGGAAAGGCAAGCAGCAATCAAATAGAGGAGGTTCCGCGTAAACCCTACGGTCCAGGTAGTGTATGATAGTTTAGTCCAAGTGTTGCAGGAGCAACGCTCGCAGGGTTTAGAAGCTCGAGAGCTCGACCACTATGGGGACCAAAGCTAACTTGCAGGCTGACACGAGCCTGGCGAGGGGTAGATGAAAGGAAGCTGATTGAGTTGCCTTAATATCAACCAGGAACTTCTAGGAGCAAAGATCCCGTAGGTGATACAAGTGGACTAAACTAAGGAATAGGGTTTAGAGTGCGAGGCTTTATATAGGGTGCTTCTATGGGCAGTGCTTCCGGAACAGGAAGCGCTGGAATTCTAATGTTCACCTTAACCATCTATTGCCTCCATCTATAGGCTCCTAATGCCTCCATGGAATGCCTCTGTGATCGGGAACAGTACTCGGTGTCGATCATGATCTGATCGGTCCAGTAGGATCTGATCGGCACGAGTAGTCGGCGCCAATCTGGGATCTATAGTCAGTGCCTGTTCGGGACCAGTAGTAGCTCGGGGACGAGGCTGTTCCGGGATCGGTAGAAAGGAGTGTACATGATCTGAGATCGTGTCACGACGCGTCTGGGTCACGTGCAGGTCACGTGATCGCGAAGTTACGTGCTACTAAAGCGAAGGGACTGGAAGTGAAGGGAAAATGTGTGCAGAAAGGGGTGTTTCGTAACACTACCCCCCCTCTAGGACTCGTACTCCAAACGAGTCAAATCCTCTGGGCTAGTCTCCGTGAGATTTTCATAGGGCCGGAATAACCAATCAAAAACCTCGGGAGAGATACCCCTAAGCTGGCGAGGCGCAGCCATCTTGCACCTATGAAACTCGGCGATCCCATCCTGAGCAGACTTGAGATGGTCTGCGGGCTCCCAAGTGTGATCTGTCTCGTTGTAACCTTTCCAGTGGACGAGATAGTGGAGCTTTCCTTTTTCCAATTTAGAGTCTTGGACAGACTCAACCTCGTACTGAGTGTAACCCTCGTCATCGACCTCGATCACATCTGGTCGGATCACAGGCTGATCCAGAAGGGCATCCGCATGTGGCTTGATGTGAGAGATGTTGACGACTGGGTGGATCTCGACCGATTTCGGCATCTTGAGCCGAACCACATTAGGGAGGACCTTCGTGATGATGTAGGGTCCAATCCATTTCTGGGAGAGCTTCTTTTCCAGGTACGGCAAAGAGAGCCTATCAGTGGACAGCCAAACCTTCTGGCTGATCCGGTACGCGGGTGCTTCGGACCAAAGGTGGTCCGCCTGAGTAATCATGCGCTGTCGGGAGTGTTCTAAGGTGAGCGCGACCGCCTTGTGGGAGCTGAGAGCCTCTTTCGAGAACTCTCCTGCGAGGGTGTCCGAGGATCGCTCAAATCCGAGCCGAGGGGAGTACTTGCGGGTGACCGCGAAAAGGGAAGTACCTGTAGCCAAGGTGAGGGAGGAGTTGTGGTGGAACTGGGCAAGCTTGATCCACTCGGCCCATTCTTCCTGCTTCTTGACGACATAGGAGCGAAGGTACTGCTCCATATCCCTGTTGATCTGTTCCATTTGACCATCCGTCTGAGGATGGTAGGCTGTAGACGTTTTCTGCCTGATTCTGAGGAGCTGGCAGAGCTCCGAAGTGAATTCTGAAACAAACTGGGGTCCGCGATCCGAGACGACCAAGGAGGGGAGCCCGTGTTGACACCATACATTGTCACGGAAGGTTGTTGCCAGGTTTCTTGAGGTAATAGTGTCATGGCAGGGCACGAACACTACCTCTTTAGAGAACCTGTCAACGATGACCGTAACCACTGTGAAACCAGAAGGACCTGACGGGGGTAGCCCCGTAACGAAGTTGATGGAGATGTCTGCCCAGGGCTGGGCAGGCATGGGAAGGGGGAGGATCTTGCCAGCCGGGGCGGAGGACTGCCCTTTGACCGTAGTGCAGGTCTGGCATCCTTTGACATAGGCTTTGACGTCCTTGGTTACTCCTGGCCACGTGAAGTGGTGAGTCAGGAGGTGCAGCATCCGCACGAAGTCTGCGTGACCTGCAACTGGGGAATCATGGCAAAGACCGAGTAACTCTGGGCGAAGACCTTCGGGGACAAAGGCCTTGCCTTTGGAGTTGGCATACACCACATCCGAAGACTTCCGAGTGAAGCCTTCGGGCACAAGGGTCAGGTCCAAGGCTTCCGAGGCCTTGGAGAGAGCATTGTAGAATGTGGATGAGAGCTCCACATGATTCACAAAAAGGGATTGGGGGAGGACCGTAATATTGGAGTTATGGTCCTTGACAGCATTGCCATGGTCCGGGCGACGGGAGAGGGCATCTGCACGACCGTTGGAAGCGCCGGACTTGTAGATCATAGAATAGTTGAAGTCCTGTAGGACCGTGTGCCAGCGGGCCTGTCGACCAGAAAGAGTTTGGGGCTTCTTCCAATACGCTAAGTTTTTGTGGTTGGTCCAGATCTTGAAATGAGGCTGACCGACCAAGTAGTGGCGCCACTCTTCCAGCGCACGGATAACCGCGAGCAACTCCTTGTCGTAGATAGGGTAGTTGCGTTCTGCGCTGTTAAAAGAGTGGGAGATAAAAGAAACCGGGCACCATAGATCATCATTGCCTTTGACGGAGAGCACAGCTCCAGTCGCGATGTCGGAGGCGTCCGTTTCCAACCGAATCTCCTTGTCCCTGTCAGGATACGTGAGGAGAGGCGCGGTCCTGAATTTGTCCTTGAGAGAGTCCATAGTGGACTGCTCGTTTTCGCCCCAATGCCACGGAGTGGTCTTCTTCGTCAGATTGTTGAGTGGACGGGCGATGTCCGCGAACCCATGGATGAATTGTTGATAGTAATTGCAAAGACCTAGGAAACCCTGGATGTCCTTGACCTTCTTGGGAATAGGCCATTCAAGGACTCCGGCTACCTTCTTGTCCTGCATTTCGACTCCATCCTTGGATACGACCATGCCGAGGAAGTTGAGCTTCTCCTTGGAGAACTGACACTTCTCAGGCTTGACGTAGAGGTCGTTTTCTCAAAGACGACCGAGAACTTCCTTCATGATGGTCTCGTGCTCCTCCTTGGTCTTGCCTTTGGTGAAGACCATACAGTCGTCCAGGTAGATGATGAGGACAGCATACATGTCGTTAAAGATGTCGTTCATCATCTGCTGGAAGGTGGGAGGTGAGTTGCACATTCCAAAGTACATCACCGTGGGCTCATAGGCCCCTATTGGCGTGATGAACGCTCCTTTCCATTCGTCACCTTCTTTGATCCGCACATTGTTGAATCCCCATCGGAGATCCATGGCAGTGAACATATCAGCACCTTTAAGCTGATTGACCAGAGAGGAAATAAGCAGGAGCGGATAGGTGTTCTTGATGGTACCTTCTGTTGCAGGAGCAACACTCGTAGGGTTGAAGTACTCAAGAGCACACCACTACGGGGACCAGAGGCTACTTTGCAGGCTAACACGAGCCTGGCGAGTGGGAGATGAAAGAAGCTGATTGAGTTGCATTAATATCAACAGAGAACTTCGAGGAGCGAAGATCCCGTTAGTGATACAAGTGGACTAAACTAAGGAATAGGGTTTAGGCTTCGGGCCTTTATATAGGATGCTTCTATGGGCAGTGCTTCTGGATCAGGAAGCACGAGAATACCTATTGTCCGCCTAAACCATCTATTGCCTCCGTCTATAGGCTCCTACTGCCTCCATGCAGAATGTCTCCGTGATCGGGAACTGTAGGTGATGGGATCAGATCTGATTGGTATCTGTAGGATCTGATCGGCATCACTACTCGGTGCTTATCTGGGATCTGTAGTCGGCGCCTATTCGGGATCTGTAAGGACTCGGGGACGAGGCTGTCCCGGGATCGGTAGAGGGAGCGTACACGATCTGAGATCGTGACGCGACACGTCTGGGTCATGTGCACTGAGCGGTCACATGCCAGGGGAACGGGCAGGTCACGTGATCATGAAGTCACGTGCTGCAAAGCGAAGGTGTTTGAG
>JBBPNY010000935.1:0-10325 GCA_038091165.1 Rubroboletus pulcherrimus | reverse complement strand
GATGCTTGGCGAGGTCTGGATTTGGACTTGGTGTTACGACGCTACCGCACCGTAGGTTCTGGACCAAGGTGAAGCGTACAAAGATACTAGTAGCTGGCACTCTGAAGTAGCCAGAAGACTTAGGAGGGATTCCTAACAGGCCAGAAGATATGCAGTATATTGCGTAGAACTAGCTGGGGAGCCAGTTCTACAAAGCAGGGGTTTATATATGTTACAAGATCGCACACAGACCAAGCTATGCGTGATAGTGGACTAATCTAAATGGAGGAACGCCTCATGGACACTAGCAGGCGTGCCATGAGGCGATGGAATCAAAGAGGCAGCGCGGTTCCGAAAGGAAGAGGGAAACCAGTCTAATGGTACATCAAAAGGAAGCAGTAAAACTGCTAAGGTGAAACAGGGGAAGGAGGGCTGTGTAGATCTGGGAGATCAACACACAAAGGGGATAGTGGTCCGGAGTGACGGTACTATTCGTCCACAGGACGAGGAAGTGAAGGCCAATGTTCTAATGTTGTGAGTAAAGTAGAATAGGAGATAGCCGAACCGTTGGTTTGTAACACTTGGTAGGGCAAGGCTGAGATGCCGAGCGCTGACGTTTCTTGCATTCCAAGCATGTCTGGCTGTCCCTTGGCATGCAGGGCATACCGTGGCATTCGCATGCTTCACATGCTTTGGAGGCATTTGGCCCTTCTCTGGCTGAACCTTGAGGTGGTGTGACCTCACTTGGCTGCGGCTTCGATAACGCCACACTCCTTGCATGACTGGCAGTCTTCGCTGCGGGTTGACGCTGCCAAGACTGTCCCCATTCCTCAGGCTCCTCGTCCTGTTGCTCGACCTTCCTAGCCTTACCTTTACCCTTGTCCAATTTCTTCGGCTGGCTCTCAATGATGTTACAACCAAACCCACTCCTACGTACGATCTCTCCTTTGTCCATATATCTCCGTCTTCCATTCCCCTCCACCTACCACGTTCTCCATCCCCGATGATTCTCTAATACGTATAGCCTCTTCTACTTGTACAACACCTACGGTTCCTTCCGTTCCCCGCTACTCACGGAACCGCACTGCCTTTCCATTTCCATCGTGTTTCACCCTAGTGTTTCATCGTAGCTACCGGTTTCCTAAGCCATCCCCTTATAGGATGCTTAGGCCTCGTAGTACGTCTGCTACCGCAGTCACAGCTCGGTCTGTGCACCTCCTGTACTTCTATTTAAACCAGTTGGCGTAGTACTAGCCCCCCAGCTAGTTCTACGCAATATACCGCGTATCTTCTGGCGTACACGGAATCCCTAAGTCTCCAGGCTACTTCTGAGTGCCTGCTACTAGTATCTTAGCACGCTTCACCTTTGGTCCAGAACCTACGGTGCGGTAGCGTCGTAACACTACCAGTACTACAGGTGCTATGTAGTACATATGATTTTTCCAGATGTAGGGTATGGGTAGGGTACGGGTTAGCGTCATGAGACCCATGGGTTTACCCGTGCAGATTTCTAAATGACACAGGCAAACCAATTCAGGTCACCCATGTAGGATGGCTGGGGTAGTATCTGTTCCATGGTGAGTTAGAAGTGGCAGTGGGGCTGTGATGTGTGTGGTGGAATCACAGTGGAATTGTACAGGCTCGAAGATAGGGGGCTAACTAGTTGATTCATCAGAAATTTCAAAGTTGTTTGCGACTGATTGCAACACTCTAATAGCCAGCTTCATGCCATAGCGACTTACCCTATACAAGAAATGATACTCTACAGCGAGGAGTTCATGATCATCGAATCCTAGATGAAAATCTTGGCAAAGTATGTCCCCACCCCCTCAACGCCGTGCACGATGGCACCCACGACACCATCAGGCCTGACCACCACCACCTTTTTCTCTCCCTTCGCCGCCAAGTACCCCCGGTAAGCATGTCCACCGTGGTCGATGACAACGTCTGCCTGCGCTACAGTTGTCCCATCAGAACCCTGCGGAAGGATGATCACCGGGCGAATCACGTCTCCAGGGTACCTCCTCAGCACTTCGAGGATGTCCGTCGACGACGCCGCATCCGGAGTGCCAGTGAACACGAGCACCGTGTGATAAATCGGGCTGAACATGTCGAACAGCCTCGTCTCTGCCTCTGCTCCACTGGTAGCGACGACCAATCCCGTCGCGTCTGGGGCCCTATCGCCCGCCACCAACACCCCCTCATCCAATACCCCATACGCATTCACAGGTTCGGCATGCGTGAACTCGTCCAGAACAATCGGGCTCGTCCGGCTATTCACACCGAGCATGTTCATCCGCTTTTCGCGTTCCATGGCGCGCTCGATCGTCTGCGCTCCGAGCATCTTGTGGAGAATGCCGGTGGTGATGTTAAGCATTTCGGCGATGACAGGGAGACGCTCTAGGGTATAGGAATCGAGGAGGGTTGGAGAGGAGAGACCTTTGTGGACTAGGGAGAGCTTCCAGGCCAGATTGAGCTGTCGAGACGACGCTATTAGCCCAGGGGAGTACGCCACTTAGAAATACCCACAGCATCTTGGACACACGTGTTTAGACCTTGGCCCCCGGTAGGACTGTGAACACTGAGAAGTAAGGTTAGGGAAAGCTTGTATGGTTGTGGAGAGTATAGTCCACATACTGGGCAGCATCTGTAGAAGTTATGTTTTGGTGAGCGAAGGAGAAAAATACGTGATTGTCTTACCTCCAGCAATAAAAACTCGACCACCACCAAACTTGTCGACCATCCTGATGTTGGGCCTGTCTCGAGTCATGTAGGATCGTCAAACCTGCCCTTACAATATGGCTCACCGGTACTCTGACAGAAAGATGACCTTTCTAACATTAATTTCATGTCCTACTAGCTCGGACATGCATTTGAACATCAACTTCTCGTCGGCGATAAGCTGCTTTGGATCATATTCCTTCAAGGTCAGCAGGAACTGGAAACCGTCGGGCGCTATTTCGTCCGTCGGGCGTAGCATAAGGCTGCCCGAAGATTAGACACAATGCGGAAAGGCATGGGGAAATTGACACTTACAAGTTAGACGATCTGTTGCCGAGGAAGTGCCAGTGCTGGACGCAGTTTCGATCAATCGTCCCACATTGAATATTCGGTAGACAAGAAATCGTGCGTACCTTTCTGTCGAGTCCTTTAATCTCTAGGCAGATATCTCCAACAACAGAAGTAAAATCTTGCTTGGTTTCACCATGAAACGTCAACCCAAGTTGTTTCCGAGTGACTCCTAGCAAAAAAAAAACATGACTCATAGCATGCAAGAAAAGGGCTAGTTCATAGAGGTCACACACCTCGGGCACCATCCACTCCGATAAGATATGAAGCCTCAAATGTTTCAGAGATCTCTTCGCCGTCCTTTTTCTTGACCAATTTTGCGAGTACGCGCTCTCCATCGTCTTCAAACGACTGGAGTTCCGTTCCCAGCTCGACGAAACAACCATACTTTTCAAGGTGAGAACGTAAAATACCTTCCAGCATTGGTTGACCGAGCAACCTCGGGTTATTCTATAGAACATACAAAATGAACCGTCGTCACAGGACAGTTAAAGTACACTTACATAAGGAATCGAGGGAGTTGGGTCGTTGTGGGCGAGCATTGCAAAGGTCTTGGTAGGCTCGATGGTGCCTGGCTTGTATTCCTGTATAGGGAGCACTGGCGTAGCTTTCTGATGAATCTCGTGTGCGCGGAGAAAGTGAAACACTTCAAAGGTACGGGGCTATTAAAATAACAAGCCACCAAACTATCGATCAGCATACATCGGCATGTGGTTCGTTCTATTGGGGCTTACCCAAAGCCCGTGGCCGCGCTGACCGATGCGGTAGTAGGATTCCTTCTCGATGATTCGAACGGGAATGTGGTTCTGCAACAGTGTGAGCGCAATGACGAGCCCAGATGGCCCACCACCGGCCTAGTGCACCACGCGTCCACGTTATCCGCCTGTCGATCGCACGAAAGGCCAGAAAGACTTACCACAAGTACAGGTGCAACAGAAGGCGTCATGATGGTGGAACGAGTCGGTGGGGTTGAAGTCTACGATGCGACGACGCTTCGGGTCATCGCAACCTATAAGTACTTCCCGCAAGCTATAGTTTAGTCAGCGACATTTGTGTAGGGCAGTGTTCTGCCAGTGGCCGCGCGGCGACGGCTAACCTGTGACTCCGCAGGGGTATCTTAGTGACGTTGATGTGTAGGGCATGATCCCATGAGGATTCATATTTGCGGACGAGCGGTTGTGATACCTTAACGCAAATGGACGGTAGCGGGCACTGCCACTGAAAGAACAGGTTGTCGTCTGGGGCAACACCCAATTCATATGATAGCAGCCTAGGAACTGAGAAAGGACTCGTTATCTTCTGCGTACTGAGCGGGGATACAAGGTTCTCGATCCAGCTCAGTGATAATCACTGCACACCTGGATTATATTGCAGCCCGGGGTCCACTCAAGCAAACCCGGGGGTCCGGGATGTGGTGTCCAGCAAACGAGCCGTAACTTGTAAGAAAAAGACGGCAAAGGTATTTAGCGCCATGACAACTCCTGCTTGGACCATGTTGCATACCGGGATAGCTAACTGATGGATCGATGTGATGGATTGATGACCGCAGTTGCGGTGCGCATGGAGATAGTGACATTACGACGCACCCACCGCAGCCTGGGCTGCATGCCCTGAGTGGATATGACGAATCGGTGGGTCCATTGTGCTTTGACGATGCAGTGTTCTATGTGATGGACCGATCATGGTAGGACATGGACCGGACCTCTCGAATACAAGTGACATTCATTTGCCGTTGCTGTGGCCCTCTTGTAGTTACCTCGTGTGACCGCTTTTGTTTTTGCACATGCAAACGGAGACCGGAGACCGACCGAAGCGCTGAACACCATCGAGCGAATCGAGTTGAGAGTAAATGGGTGGTCGATGTTTTCACTGACAAAATGGAATGTGGAAAAGCCAACTTGGAGATTGAATAAAAATCCCGCGCCGGACGCCACCGGGGACTTGCTCTTGGGAACAACGAACCACCTCCGTGTCGCAAGAAAGAGGGTGACTACACGTCACGCTGTGGAAGACGCACAGGACCAGGGGCGCTGTGATCTCTGGAAGGACCGGGCGCTTTGACCATTGGCAGGTGTCAAACTCGCTCCTTTGTCCATTTTAGCGCCGATACGATGGCAGTATATACGGTGAGTTGCGCCCATTTATCGCGAGTGGACCGTGACGAGTCGCTTTGGCCGTTGTGGAGGGAGATATAAAGGACTCGGAGCTGACTTGGAGATTCGGACAGAGCAAACAGGACCACAACAACGTGGACCCACACGGACCTACTAAAACGGATTCCCCAGCGCCTGTCTTTTTTCCCGCTCTACTTCATCGACGCGGCTCTCCCTCAAACTACATCTATCTTCCCCTTCTCCCTTGTTTTCCCTTGTCTCCCTTCTATCACCCATCCCATCCAGCGTCTTCTCTCTACCACATGCCCGGCCCAGATCGCGCCCCACATGCCGCAGGCTCTTCTCGACATCGCGAGCGCAAGGTCCAACCACCACGACCGCCGAATGCATGGATATTGTACCGTTCTTTCAAGTTCGCGCTGATCCGCCAGACCCAGGAGCGTTTGTCTCAAGCGGCCGTCTCCAAGATCATCTCCGATATGTGGAAGAAGGAAACGGAGCAAGTCAAGCGACATTTCGAACGCATGGCTGACAACAGGAAGGCCGAGCATCAACAACTCTACCCCGATTATCGTTTCTCACCCCAGAAGAAGGAAGAAAAGGCACGGGAAAAGGAGGACCGCAAACAAAGCCGCCGAGCGAAAAAGTCCAAAGCTCGTGACGCCACACCCGCAGACGTGGACGCGAACCCGACTGCCACCATAGCCGCTTCCCCTCCCATGCCCTACATGCCCCAACCTTATCTTGTTCCTGGTTATCAACCCAACATGGTCTTGCCACAACCGCACATTATCCAATATTTACCCGAAGCATACTATGGTCCTGGTGGTCCCTCTCCTCCAATCTCAGCCGCGCCATCGCCTGCGCCGTGTGAGAGCTCTGAGTCACCCGAAACGCAGCCCCATCCAGGGGTAAACGTGGCTTCGTCCTCATCGAGCCCGTCTGCTCGACCGTCACCTTTCTCTGAGTCACAGGCATCTTCCTCTTCCTCGCAGCTACCTCCGAATCCATTCTACTTTTCCTCTCTTCCCAGCTCCCACCAGCCGTCTCCTAATCCGTACGCAACCCAACCACTCCCTACACTCCTCTTCCAGTCATCTGTGCCCAGTGAACTGCCTCTGGCCTCACCTCAGGTACAACTCCCATTAGCCGAGAACACAGTCGTTCCAACAGTGCCAGTCTTTTCTACTCACCTGTCGAGTCTCGACTCCCAAAATTCCGAGGCAAGTTTTTGTCAGTGATGAATGTCTGCTTTCTAAACAAACTTTTAGGCGGTTGTAAATTTCGACATTCCAATCAACCAAACGCAGAACTTTGCTCAGTTCCCGCAAAGTCTCAGCGGTAGCTCGTCGTTAGAGTCCCTCCAAGGGATGCTCGCAGGGACGGACGAAAACGGTGTCTTCAATTTGTCGGATGTTGACACCTCCGACCTCTTGGCTCACCCCCAGGGCGACTTGGAGGTTGGCATGGGACCCCTGGCCTCAACCGTTGATTACAACAAGGAATTCTTCGCCGACTTTGACTTTACTGTGTTTCAACAACAGATGGCTTCCTTCACGGAAAGTGGTCCGAGTTCCACCGCAGCTGCTGCTTCTATCGAGGAGGACCTTCAGGCCCTCTTCCATACTACCAATAACCCCGATATTCAGGAGTATACGACTGCTCGACAACGTCAACCTAGCGTTTTTACGCAGGATATGATGCACTTTTTCAATTTCGAAGCTGCGGAAGGCTCTACCGAGGACGCCGTATCCCCCGCCCCCGTCCCTACCACAGTCGCTCCGCAGCAGGTGCGCCTCCAGAATACTCAGCATGCAGCGGCAATGCCCATCTTCACTCAGATGACGAACGCGCCAGCCGTTACTCCTGGTACCTCGTACGTACCGCCTGCTGGTGCAATCTATTCATCGAATCGTCGAGTGGCGGGTAGCTGGAAGCCATCCTTCGGCATCCCTCCCCCGCAGGTGGAAGAACCCGTCCAGTCCTGGACCCCCTTCCTACAAACTGAATGAGCTTGGCTCAGCGTCTTCTAGTGGCCGTCGTCCCAAAATCGACCTACCTGCATCCGTTTCATCTCACGATCCTAACGTCTTCCTGGACTCCAAGGGCCCGTCGCTTCATCCGTCGTGTTATCTCATCGGCTTGCTTTCAATGTGTATAGTTTGATCCACTATATTGTTTTCTCTCTGCTATCCCTCCCCGAGGTCATCTACACGGTGTTGCAATCACCCCAAAGACATGCTTCATATCACCTATCGTCCCAAACCAACCTCATCCCACCTTAATGATTCTTTATTCTTGGACTTATTTCATATCTCAATTATCGCCTCTCACCACCCGCATCTCGTCAATCTCTAGGCAACCCTATCTCCCCATCCTGCGAATCACCTCCCGGTGATTGCTTGACACTATCGCACCTGTGTTTCTATTGATACCATATCATACAGTTTTCTTCTTTATACCGGCGCTTTATTGCTTTCCGAGGTCTTTGGGCTTCGACATTGTTCAAACTTCCCCCTAACATCTTTCACGCCGAACTGGCTTCATTAAATAGCGCTGGCATGCTTTTTTTTTCCATCATTAAGCAACTCGAATCTTCCTCATGATATGTACCAATAGTCAACAGAATCGCATTTTCAAAACGAAAATGAAAATATTTTTCACTCGAGCAACCGTTTGCATTTTTACTCGGTGATATGTACTTGGAGGTGTTATCAGAAGTCTAGACATGACCTTTTCTATAACTAGCCTCCGAGCGTTCGTGCACGTCAATATGTCAATTCATAAGTACGTCCTGTCCTATTCATTCATCATGACTCGACCCCTCCTCGGACTGTCACGCCAGTGGAGAACCGACTTGGCCAGATGGGGCGAACAATGGAAAAAAAAATATAGGGTACCGTAGGGACGCTTCGCTTTGAGTGGGAATGGCAGCCAGTGGGGGCTGTGCGACGGTATTGTTCTTGTTTCATTGGTATGAATCTTGTTCGGGGCGCGTCGCTTGTACGCCAGGGGCGATTGATGAGATCATAGGGTTGGGAACATTCACATTCTATTCAAGTAGGCCGTATGTACCTACTCGGTCCAAGTGCGCGTTTACTGGGGGGTGCCGGCGACGTTTGGTTCTTGAATGGCTTAGGAATACGAGATATGCATCGAGATCACGTACGAAGCCTCAGAACCCCCTTGAAGGACGCGCGAATCGTACAGTATCGTACGAGTACGACCAAAGACATGCAAGACGTCGAACTTCAACGAGCGCGTCGCGCGTTTTCATAGATATGGATATCGTCAACCCGTGTAACACGTGGACCCGCTAGGGAAGTTACATACCGTTCCCTGATTCCACCGCACATACGTTTTGGGAGGACAATGGAGAAGCCTATCCGAAACAGCGGCGAAAGCATGATTCCTTTTTTTTTGGGCCGGAAGCGGTTGGGACTTGGCGACAGGTCTGAACTTGCCGGGCTATCGATATTCGATCCTGTAGGGTATGCTAGTGCGCCGGGAAAGTGCAATTGCTCTAGTATAGGATCTGCAGAGTCCGATTCATAGATATGCGTGGGTATGGGAGACCCTGAAATACGTTTTGGATCATTGGCCCGAGCAAGTAAGTAGTTTCAAACCTTTTCGCATGTGATTGCTGGGCAAGTATACAGCATTTTGCTGTGATACGAACTCGGAGGCGGACTGTCCCATTGAATACCGCAGCGTGCGCGGTAGTAATATAAATATATCCATGGTTCCGAGTCGTATGGAAGATTGGGGGGCTCTGGTTTTCACGTGTGAGCCCGATTCAGAGCTGCGGCGGTAGAAAGGTTCGGGATGGTTTCGACAAAGGGTTCCAGTGGGGAGTGTACTGAGATCGGTCGTGTATTCTCCAGTGCCTTAAATGGGCTACCCTCCGGAGTTATGCCCGTCGTGTCTGGATCTTTCTCAGCTGTACACTCATGGACTCGGCATGTTTTGATGAGGAGTCCATCACGATGTTCTTTAGTCCGTCCTCTGACGCACTCTTCCCAAACCTCCGATTCCTTTCCTGGAGCTATAGAGGACCATTTCTTCTGGTGCACGTTGCGGCCCAGCCATTGAGAATACCTCGCCTCGATTTCGGACGTGCAGATATCCTCCAATATCGGAATATCCTCGACTCCGTTGGGAACCTCCGCCGACATATAAAGAGGCTTCGGCCGTACATGCCTTGCCAATACGTGGAGCTTGACAACATCATCTCAGACCACGTCCTTCGTTGGTCAACTATTCGGTTCCTGAATCTTGTGATGGAGCAGGTCCCATCTGTAGACTGTGGCATCAAAGGTCGTGCTTTGTACAGTACGAGCGGACCGGGGCGAACATAAACGGACATCTTGGCCGGTCGGGGTCTGATTGGGACGATTTGGAGGAGATCAGCAAGGGTTCCATCACAGGGACATGGTGGCAAGAGCAGACGAAGACGACGACGAAGCGAGGAAGGAGGGCGACGGATTGAAAGAGGGCATCTGAGGAGTCCGGCAGTAGCAATGCGTTCCAAATGGGATGACAGAGGTGAGGGTGATCAGAAGCTCAGGGGCGAATTGAACCACGTACTTGAAGAGATTCAAAGAACTGACACTCTCCGGCGAACTTACACAAGTGTCGAAGCTTTTCTACTCTGCTGCCACGTCGGCGTCGCCTTGCCGATCTGCGTCCCTTCAAGGACCGCTTCCATCCGACACCTCGCCAGAACAGGGGATTGAGACATGTTGAAATCATGTTGACGGTAGCAAACGATGGGCATAGTGCGGGGACGACAATAATATAAGGCCTCACATCCATCCCCAAGGCTTTCAGCATGACGCCGCATCTGTCGAGAGCAATGGGAGGAAACCTATTCCGTTGGGCACGACACGATGGTTGGTCTCAGGCAGAAGAGAGGGGTTCTCATGGAGGTCTTGCAGATTAGGCAAGGACCATGCCACTGCGACATTCTTGCTACATCGTGTTCGTACATCCATACATCTCCTAGTATTCCTACACAATACGTTTTCATGGGGATGCATGCAGCATGCCTCAACTGATAACGGAAGGGATGATAGAACACGAATGCGTCAGTCAACGAGACAGACCAACAACTACGGCAAAAGATACAACGCACCAGAATCAGAGTGAGAGCATCAGGATTCA
>JBBPNY010000934.1:0-10333 GCA_038091165.1 Rubroboletus pulcherrimus | reverse complement strand
CGTGGCATGGAAGGGCTATCCACTCTCGGAGAGCACTTGGGAAGCCGAGCTCAGCCTTGAGAATGCCCCCGACGTCCTAGATGAGTATAAAACCGCCCATCATCTTTGACGAAACGATATCTCCTCATGCCACCCATCCGTTCTTTCTCCACCCACTCCCCTGAACCCCTTTCACCCCTACGTTCCAACCACCTTCCCCCTACCCAACGACGAACTCTCTATGCATCCATCCTCGACAACTCTACCCTCGTTCGTCTACTTGATGCCTCTTCCGCTTACCACCGCAACCCAACCCTTGTCCAACTGGGACAACTATACCGCACCCACACCATCCTCCGCCAAATCCAAGAAAACCTCGCCCCAGTTGGGCAACCCACCATGTACACTGCTGCGCTCACCCAGTCCATCTCAGAAGCACGTCACCAGACCCTCGATCTCTTCTATCACGAAGGACTTGGGAAAGTGGTGGACCAGCTTAACCCGGATGATGTCCAACCCATCCTCGGCCCCCTCCTCGCAACCCTCTCCCCAGTTGAACACGACAACTACAACCAAAACGCTTCCCTCCCCACGTCACCCCCGGAGTTACCTCCGACCCCGCCTGCGCCACACCCAGGCCCACCTTCGCTTCCATCCTCGACCAAAGCGAAAATTAGTCTTCCCGTTACACTCGCCCAAAAGGCGATAAACCCTCCTTACTCCCCGTCAAAGCAATCTTCCCCAGGATCCCTCCACAATCCTTTCACCATCCCCTCAGAACCCCCCACCTGACGAACCGTTCGATAGTACCACTGTGGAACGGCAGGACATCGCCGTCCCAACTGCCCCTCCTACCACTGCCCCTACTGTCACAAAGCCGCCCCCGGACACCCGCAGTATGACTGTCCTCGTCATCGCTGCTCCCTCTGTCAACAGACCGGTCATCTCGCCTCCAGCTGTCCGTTCCAGGACGACCCGGAATCAGACCGTGACGCCTACAATGATGACTTCTAGGAAGTATCTTGGGAGTACAGTGTCTCCCACCTTAGAACGGGGCTATTGTTACAAACCAACGGTTCGGCCCTCCCCTATTCAGCTTTACTCACAACGTTAGAACGTTGGCCTTCGCTTGTCACCCTGTGGACAAATAGTACCATTACTTCAGACCACCATCCCCTTCCTGTGTTGATCTCCTAGATCTACACAGCCCTCCTTCCCCTGTTTCACCTTGGCAGTTTTACTGCCCCCTTTCTGATGTACCATTAGACCGGTTCCCTTCTCCCTTTCGGAACCGCACTGCCACTTTGATCCCATCGCCTCATAGCATGCCTGCCAGCTTCCTTGAGGCGTTCCCCTTTCTGATTAGTCTACTATCGCGCATAGCTTGGTCTGTGCATGATCCTGTAACATATATAAACTCCTGCTTTGTAGAACTTGCTCCCCAGCTAGTTCTACGCAATATACCGTGTATCTTCTGGCCTATTAGGAATCCCTCCTAAGTCTTCTGGCTACTTCAGAGTGCCAGCTACTAGTATCTTTGTACGCTTCACCTTGGTCCAGAACCTACGGTGCGGTAGCATCGTAACAGTATCGACTGGAACTTCATAAAGAAGAATCATCTCCTCCTTGAAAAACTTGCTGCTCTCTTTGCTGCACAAAATGCCAATGACTCATACAACCAAAAGGGGGCAGTAAAATATTCCTCAACTCTTTTCCTTAATGTAGGAGGAATCGCTCAGAAGGTTCTCCTCCACATTATGCACCTTGGACAAGATAATGTCATCCTTGGAATGCCTTGGCTCAAGAAGGTCAACCCAACCATTGACTGGACACAACGAACCCTCTCCATCAATGAATCGAAAGACCAATTCAAGGAACTCTACTCCAATTACTCTCTCGATGTTCATCAAAACAAAATCCTCTTCAAGAAGGCTATCCTGCCCCCTCCTCGACACATCCATGTAAACACCATCTCTGACTCCCATCTCTTCAAATACAATTGATGGGAAGAAGAATCCCAAATCCTCAAACAAGCATTAGACAATCGAGCTATCCACCAGATCATCCATTGTGGAAGCAGGTTCATTCCTTCAACCTCCCCCATTGTTGCTCACCTCACCCAAGCAACTGAGCTAGCTGCCACCGTGGAAGCTACCAAACCCAAACCTGTTCTACCCTCTGAATATACCAGCTTTGCCTCTGTCTTTTCCAAAGAAGCCATGGGCCATGTTCCCCCCTTCTGGCCATACAACCATGAGATTAATCTTAATGAATTCTTTGTTCCCAAGATAGGGAAAGTCTACCCCCCTCTCCCCTGATGAACAGACAGCCATGGAATCCTTTCTTGACAAAAACCTCAAAGCTGGGAAAATACACCCCTCCAATTCTCTCCAGGCCTCTCCTTTCTTCTTTGTAAAGAAAAAGGATGAAGGACTTCACGCTTGTCAGAACTATTGCTATGTCAATGAACATACTGTTCAAGATGCATGCCCTCTCTCTCTGATTTCTGACCTCATTGACAAACTTTGTGATGCCAAACTATTCACTAAGTTTGATGTCCACTGGGGGTACAACAATGTTCATATTAAGAATGGTCATCAATGGAAGGTTGCCTTTGTCACCCACAAAGGACTCTTTGAACCCACTGTCATGTTCTTCAGACTCACCAACTCCCCCGCCATGTTCCAATGCTTCATGAATGACTCCTTCCGTGATATGATTGCAGAAGGATGGCTCATCATTTACATGGATGACCTGCTCATCTTCTCCCCCAATGAAGTAACCCACACCAAATAAACCAAACACATCCTCTAACGAATGACCAAACTTGATCTCCACCTCAAACTCAAGAAGTGTAGATTCACTGTCCCAGAAGTCAACTATCTTGGAATGATTGTCAAACCTGGTGAACTTTCTGACAATATTCAACAATAATCCAACCCCAAGTCTTTCCTGTTCCAACATTTCCAACTCCGGAACCACCATTCTCAGCTGACATTCTGGTCCTACCATTCCGAAGCATTCCAAGAATATTTCCCACACTATTCCAAGGGTTCTGAGATTGTTGTTTCAGAACAGACTCAGAACCGCTCCGAAGTGTTCTGAGGTTTTTTCCTGTGCTTTTCCAAGGGTTCTGAGATTGTCATCTTGGAACAGTCTCAGAACCATTCTGGAACTTTCCCACACTCTTCTAAACTCAGAACATTTTGAATTGGCTTCTACTTTACTTGGACTATTTATCCAATATTACATATAACATAATATGAGTACACCTCCACCCACAATACATACATATATGTTATTTGCTTACTAAGACACACCTCAGTTGTTTACCGCCATCTCTGGCAGTGGCTGAGATGAGTCTTTTTCTTTTTCTATTTTACATACCTGTAGCTAATGTACTATAGCTTGGGCATCTCTGCCTTTTTCATAGATTCTGTCACTCACCATGGCCCCTGTCAAACTAGATGGGATTGCCTCCTGGCCCACTCCTCTCAAAGTCAAAGATGTCCAATCATTCCTAGGCTTTGCCAAATTCTATCAATGATTCATTCCTGACTACTCAAATACTGCTCAACCCCTCATTGACCTTACCAAGAAAGCCTCCTCCTGGGACTGGACCACCACCTATCAACTGTCCTTTGATACCCTTAAGTCTCTCTTCCTCTCCCAACCCATTCTCTGCATGCCCAACCTCTCTGCCCCCTTTGCCATCGCTACTGATGCTTCCAAATCCGCCACTGGCAGTATCCTCCTCTAAACCAACTCTAACAGTGATTGGCACCCGTGCTCCTACCTTTCCCAGTCCTTCTCCCCAGCAGAACAAAACTACAATATCTATGATTGAGAACTCTTAGCTGTCCTATGAGCCCTCAAAACCTGGCACCACTATCTTCATGGCTCACCTTTTTCAGTCCAGGTTTTCACTGATCATTGCAATCTCACCTACTTCTGACAGCCCCAAGCCCTTAACTGCCGTCAAGCCTGCTGGCTCATTGATCTTGCCAACTTTGACCTCAAAATGATCCATGTTCCTGGCTCCCTCCTCTCAGGACCCAATGCTCTTTCCCAACAACCAGACTGTCTTCCGCCTTCTGATGCTGACAATGAAGGTGTCACCTTGTTACCCCCCTTACTCTTCATTTCCATCATTGATGTTGCCCTCTCCTGTCGCATTCAAGATTTCTCTCAGAGCAATCTCCTCATACTTTAAGCCCTCCAGTCTATGGCTGACGAGATTCCCTCTGCCTTTAGGTCCCGACTCTCTGACTGGCAACACAACAAAGGCATCCTGACCTATCAAGGCCAAACTTATATCCCTGCCAATGATGAGCTTTGTCAATCCATTGTTGCTCGATGCCATGATCACCCTACAGCTGGCCACCCAGGGATACTGTCCCTGATACCATTGAGAAATGGTATAAGCAAGCTGTCCACTTCTTTACTCAATGGGATCATTCTGACGAGATTGCCAAAAGGGTACAACGACCCTTCTCCCAGAACTTCTCCAACACCCCTCCCGCCAAGACCCGAGACCCCAATGCCATGGACGTAGACGTTATCCGAGTTGCCAAACTCACCCCAGACGAAAGAAAGCAATGTATCCAGAAAGGACTCTGCTTTCGCTGCTGATAACCAGGCCACCTCAGCCCCACCTGCCCCTCCTTCCCCTCGAAGGCAGTACAGTGGGTAAAGAAAGAACCCCTCCCCAAGCTCAAGCCTGTGGAGGACAATGACAAAGAAGACAACGAAGAGACGAGGATCAGAAGGATCTCATTTGTCCCTTTGGATTTTTAGAAAGGAAGGTTTCCCCAACGCAAAGTCTTCCTTCCTCAGTTGCATCTGTACTTGTAAAGTCAACTACCAAAGCTATGCAAATTGTTACGATGCTACCGCACTGTAGGTTCTGGACCAAGGTGAAGCGTACAAAGATACTAGTAGCTGGCACTCTGAAGTAGCCAGAAGACTTTGGAGGGATTCCTAATAGGCCAGAAGATACGTGGTATATTGCGTAGAACTAGCTGGGGAGCCAGTTCTACAAAGCAGGGGTTTATATAAGTTACAAGATCATGCACAGACCAAGCTATGCATGATAGTAGACTAATCTAAATGAAGGAACACCTCATGGAAGTTGGCAGGCATGCCATGATGCGATGGGATCAAAGAGGCAGTGCGGTTCCGAAAGGAAGAGAGGAACCGGTCCAACGGTACACCAAAAGGAGGCAATATAACTGCCAAGGTGAAACATGGGAAAGAGGGCTGTGTAGATCTAGGAGATCAACACAGGAAGGGAATGGTGGTCCGAAGTAACGGTACTATTCGTCCACAGGGTGAGAAGTGAAGGCCAACGCTCTAATGTTGTGAGTAAAGCTGAATAGGAGAGGGCCGAACTGTTGGTTTGTAACACAAATCCCCGTTCAGTTGATTGTACCCTTGCACACCATGAAAGCCATTGAGACCCGAGCCCTTGTCCACAGTGGAGCCGACATTTCCTGCATTGACTGGAGCTTCACCAAGAAGAATCATCTCCCCCTTGAAAAACTCGTCACACCCTTTTTCACACGAAACGCCAACGACTCCTACAACAAGAAAGGAACAGTAAAATACTCTTCCACCCTCTTCCTTAACGTAGGAGGCATCGCACAGAAGATTTTTCTCCACATAATGCATCTTGGACGAGACAATGTCATCCTTGGAATGCCCTGGCTCAAGAAGGTTAACCCCACCATTGACTGGACACTACGAACCCTCTCCATCGATGAATCCCAGGACCAATCCAAAGAACTCTACTCCAATTACTCCCTCGACATTCGTTGAAATGAAACCTTCTTCAAGAAAGATTCCCTTCCTCCTCCCTGGCATGTCCACGTAAACACTATCTCCAACTCCCAACTCTTCGAACACAATCAGTGGGAGAGAGAATCCCAATTCCTTGAACGAGCACTAGACAACTGGGCTATCTATCGGGTCATCCGTTGTGGAAGCAGGTTTATCCCTCGGAACTCCCCCATCATTGCTCGCCTTACCCAAGCGACCGAATTAGCTGCTGCTGCCGAGGCCGCTAAACCCAAACCCGTTTTACCCCCTGAATACACCAACTTTGCCCCCATCTTCTCCAAAGAAGCCACGGATCATGTTCCCCCCTCCCGGCTGTACGACCACGAGATCAATCTCAACAAATCCTTTGTCCCCAAGATCGGGAAAGTCTACCCCCTCTCTCCAGACAAACAAACAGCCACAGAATCCTTTCTTGATGAAAACCTCAGGGCCAGAAAGATATGCCCCTCCAACTCTCCCCAGGCTTCCACTTTTTTCTTTGTAAAGAAAAAGGATGGAGGACTTCGCCCCTGTCAAGATTACCGCTACATCAACGAACATACGGTTCAAGACACATACCCTCTACCCCTGATCTCTGACCTCATTAACAAACTTCGCAACGCCAAGCTATTCACTAAGTTCGATGTCTGCTGGGGGTACAACAATGTTCGCATCAAAGACGGTCATCAATGGAAGGCCGCCTTCATCACCCACAAGGGACTCTTTGAACCAACTGTCATGTTCTTTGGACTCACCAACTCCCCTGCCACATTCCAACATTTCATGAACGACTCCTTCCATGACATGATCGCTGAAGGATGGCTTGTCATCTATATGGATGATCCACTCATCTATTCCCCCGACGAAGCAACCCACACTGAACGAACTAAGCGTGTCCTCCAGCATATGACCGACCTTGACCTCCACCTCAAGCTCGAGAAGTGTCGATTTGCCGTTACGGAGGTCGACTACCTCAGAATGATCGTCAAACTGGGCAAACTTGCTATGGACCCTGTCAAATTAGATGGGATCACCTCCTGGCCCACCCCTCTCAAGGTCAAAGATGTTCAATCTTTCCTCAGCTTTGCCAATTTCTACCGATGATTCATTCCTGACGACTCTAACGTCGCCCATCCCCTCATTGATCTTACCAAGAAAGCTTCCCTCTGGGACTGGACAAGTGCTTGCCAGTTATTCTTCGATACCCTCAAGTCCCTCGTTCTTTCACAACCCATTCTTCGCATGCCTGACCTCGCCGCCCCCTTTGCTATTGCTACTGACGCTTCCAAGTCCGCCTCGGGCGGCATCCTACTTCAAACCAACTCTAACGGTGACTGGCATCCCTGTTCCTACCTGTCCCAATCATTCTCCCCCACTGAACAAAACTACAATATCTATGATCGGGAACTCCTAGCTGTCCTACGCGCTCTCAAGCCCTGGCACCATTATCTTCATGGCTCCCCCTTCCCAGTCCAGGTTTCACTGATCATCGCAACCTCACCTACTTCTGTCAGCTCCAAGCTCTCAATCGTCATCAAGCTCGTTCCCTCCTTGATCTCGCTGACTTTGACCTCAAAATGATCCATGTCCCCAGCTCCCTCCTCTCCGGACTGGATGCCCTTTCACGTCAACCGGACCATCTCCCGACTTCGGATACCGACAACAATAGTGCCACCTTATTGCCCCCCTCACTCTTCGTCTCTGTCGTCGATACCGCCCTCTCACGTCGCATCCAAGACTCCTCCGTGGGTGACCCCCTCGTCCTCCAAGCCTTGCAGTCCATGGCCGACGAGATCCCCTCTGCCTTTAGGTCCCGCCTCTCCGATTGGCAACATGACGGCAATGTCCTGACCTATCAAGGCCAGATGTATATCCCCACCAATGACAAACCTCGCCGCTCCATTGTCTCCCGTTGCCATGACCATTCTACAGCTGGCCACCCGGGCGATCTTAAAACCTGCCAGCTTGTCTCTGCTGAATTCTGGTGGCCCGGTCTTGCTACCTATGTCTGCCATTATGTTGAAGGCTGTGCCTCTTGCCAGCAAAATAAGGCGAACACCCATCCCACCTCCCCACCCCTCATGCCCATTCCTTCATCTGCGCAGCACCCTTTCCAACAGATCTCCTGTGATCTCATCACCGATCTGCCCCTGAGTGTGGGCTTCGATTCCTTATTGGTTGTGGTCGACCACGGGCTTATGAAGGGGGTGATTCTTTGCCCTACCAAGAAAACAGTTATGGCTCAAGGAATCGCCGACCTCTTCCTACACAAAGTCTTCCTTTGCTTTGGACTCTTCTCCAAGGTTATCTCTGACCGAGGCCCTCAATTCGCCTCTTCCTTTGCCAAAGAACTTGGAAGACTCCTCCAGTATGACCTGTCCCTCTCCTTAGCCTACCATCCTCAAACTGATGGAGAAACCGAACGAGTAAACCAAGAAATCGAGACCTATCTCCGTATCTTTTGTGGAAACAACCCTACCTCCTGGTCTTCCTTGACTTCTCACGCTGAATTTGCACACAACCGCCGCCCCCACTCCGTCACCGGCAAATCTCCATTCTATCTCATGATGGGATATGAACCCCTTGCCCTTCCCTCGGTACTTTCGAAGTCTCCCCTTCCTGCTGTTGATTCCCGTCTTAAACCCCTCACTGCTGCTCAAGACGAAGCACTAGCCGCCCACGAACTCGCTAGACAAACCATAACCTCCTGAAACCACAAACATTTCTCCCCATTCTCTAAAGAAGACAAGGTTTGGCTCAAAGCCAGGAACCTGAAGAGAGCAGTAGCCGACCCCAAGTTCTCTCCGAAAAGAGAGGGCCCCTTTACTATCACAAAAGTCCTCTCTTCCGTCTCTTACCAACTCCACCTCCCAAAAACCTGGAAGATCCATCCCATGTTTCATGCTTTTCTTCTCACCCCTTATCACGAGAACTCCATCTATGGCCCCAATTTCCCTGCTCCTCCTCCTATCTTGATAGAAGACGAGGAAGAATATGAAATAGATAAGATATTACGCCATCATGGAACCCCTTCCTCCTGCTTCTTCCTGGTCCGATGGAAGGGATATTCTGCCGAAGAAGATTCCTGGGTCCCTGAATGGGACTTGAAACATGCAAAGTCTGCCCTAACTGATTATAAGAAACGCCATCCCTCTGTCTTCACTCCCTAGAACCTCTTCTTACAACCACCATGGCCATCGAATTTGCTCACACCTCAACCGAGAACACCCTGTCCACCAAATCCTCCCTCATCAATAATACTTCCATGCCCACCTCTCATATTCCTTCTCCTGCTCCTTGCGTTGTTCCTGTCCCTTTCACAGATGATTTCCCTCCTATTTCTCTTGCTACCATTTCCGCTGGGATCCATTCCGTAGATGTTCCCCAACACGCCCACCGACTTTGTGATGACTTCCCATCCGAAGCAGACATGCAACGGTTGGACACTCTTATCCTAGACCCTCGCCTTGCCATCGCCATCGGCTCCTACCTTGACATGGGCTCTCCTCTATATGCCCTTTATCGTGCATACCTGCAGACCACTAAGTTGGCCCTTTTTGATGCCCCGAGAAACGTTGATGCTGATCACACCTTCCACCTCAAGTATATCTAAACCACTTATAGGGAACTGTGCACCGCCCTCACGGTGGCCCTGTTCCAGCTAGAGCTGCTAGAATTTCTTGAAAACATAGATCAATACCTCTCTGAACTCCGGATTTCCGAGATTGCCAGAGAGGATCATTCCCCTGCGCTCTCCACCCTCTCAGCATCCTCCATTCAACTTTCCCCCGCTGAAGTTCGTGTACTTGAGCGTGTCGAAGCCTTCTGGACTGGGAACCATTCCAACACTCCCCTCTCCCCCAGTCACCCCCGTTACAACCAAGCGTGTTTCTCTTGCCAACACCTTGGACACTCCAGAATTTGGTATCCCCTCTATTAATGCCCTATCTGCAGGGTCACTCGTCCAGGCCACCCTCAGTACCTTTGTCCAAACCATCGTCGTCCCGTTCCGCCTTCCCCTCCTTCGTCTGTTTCAACCCCTTCACCTCGCCACATTCCTCCCCCCCATCATCACACCCGTGCCCCTTTCCCACAGATGATGGAGACGACATCTATGATGACGTCGCCTGGAGCAACATCACAGGCTCCCCTGGTCATGGGAGCTACCTTGATATTGTTGCGGGAGCAACGCTCGTAGGATCAGAGTGCTCGAGAGCAGACCACTACGGGGACCAGAACTAGATTGCAGGCTAACACCGAGCCTGGTGAGGGGAAATGAATAGAAGGTTGATTGAGTTGCCTTAATACAACCGGGGGCTTCTAGGAGCGAAGATCCTGTAAGGTGTACAAGTGGACTAAACTAAGGAATAGGGTTTAGGCTACAGGGCTTTATATAGGGTGCTTCTATGGGCAGTGCTTCCAGATCAGGAAGCACGAGAATACCTATTGTCCGCCTAAACCATCTAATGCCTCCGTCTAAAGGCTCCTATTGCCTCCATGGGGAATGCCTCCGTGATCGGGAACTGTAGGTGATGGG
>JBBPNY010000933.1:0-10338 GCA_038091165.1 Rubroboletus pulcherrimus | reverse complement strand
GTCCATGCGCATACTGAACACGGCCCTGAGCTGCGCCTCACGGGCGCAGCAAACAGGCTCGACAGCCCAGGTCGGCCTCTCCTCGCACGCTGACTTACCTCCAGCAGGGTCGCGCTTCAGAATCACGCTCCCTAGACCTCATCTCCTCTCATTTCTTCGAGCTAATTTCATTCTAGCTCTCTACATACCAACCTTGTTTATGCGGGAACTGTTTCTTTTTCCCGTTATGTATCGGCACCATGCTCAAAGAACCTGATGGAGACCACAGGAATAAAAGGAACCTCCGTGTCGCCACGATCATCCTGGATAGCTTCTGTACTGTATGTTCCAGCTTCTCCGATCACCATCCCTGCTCTCGTAGCCAGCGTCAGCGCTACAGTTCGGTCCTGTCAAGGGAACAATGGGATCCATCTTGCTCTAGGGCCCCAACGTGCACGCCGTCCCGACACCGTAGCAGACATGAATGCTGGCTTGAATCTTAACCAATACAAGACCATCGTCTCCTTTGGCGTGCGTCCACTACCGAATCGATTGAACTCGTGCTGAGTCGTTTTACTTGCAGTATTCTTGTACAGGTGAGGGTATGCATGACGGAAGGCCTCTTGTACCCGCTGTCATCATTCCGCTGAATGTGCAGGCTGGAGGTCGTCCGACCAACGGTCCTGTACGGGTGGAAGATATTCCCAGTGACAATAGGGGCTCACCTAACGACTTACGCCGTAAGCGTTGCTGTGTTGTCTCCCACAGATTCGAAGGCCTGACGTGCGACGCTAGTGGTCAAGCGCGGTCACTGCTCTGTGACGAAGCAACACTTACCCTCGTGATGTCATCATGGAGAGTAGGCCTGTTGTTTCGCATTCGTGCTAGCCGAAGTGTGTACGGTCGTAGTACCCAATAGTACCCAAACGCCTGGGGCCAAGCGTGGAACCAATCCATCTACCACGGACTCGCACAGAACCCGCCACTCAACGCCGCCTTTCTCAACTTTACTACGATCTGGGACGGTGTGCTCGGTCGATCCGGGGTATCAGGCGTTTGAGTATACGAACACTTCCTCTTGCACCCGGAGCATTGTTTTTATTGGTTCCTTTGGTGAGTGGCACTTTATCAGTCAGGTGTCGCGTCCGAGGATCGGGGTTAATGACGCTTTACGATGTTAGGCATCCCCAAAAGAGACCTATTGTATCACGGCTGGTGACATCGAAGAAGTCATGGATCAGATGCGAGCGACCGCCCCACCTCAGATTACCCACACCGATTCTATCACCGCCATGTCCCAGCACGCTTGTATCTCTCCCGTCGGGATTGTTGGCCTAATGGCACATCGTCGCATTCTTTAACATGTTTCGGTGTGCTGTATGCATCCCAATCCCACATACCAGCCATACTGACCCAGCAAAGCCATCATAACTCCCAACGACGCACAGAAAAGATGTAAAATACTTGACGCTGAATGTTGGCGTCAGGTAATCGCATATCCCACCAGTGCAATCAACTAGGAGGCGAATGCGAAACCAGGAGCGGACTCGACACTTGTCCGAAAAAGCACGCAAGTGCCAAGAGGACAACTGCGACATGAAACGCTGACGCTGAATGCCAGGGTTGAACTCCGTCGTAGATTGTTCACTCACTGGCAAGCAAATACGGCGGGATTGTGAGCAGGTGACCGATCAATGTACTACCCGAAGCTGGCAGAGGGTCAGTCAAGTACGTTCGGGTTCATAGTGAGCTGATGTTCATCAATCATCATCTTCGTTCTCCTGGGTGGAGGAATGGGTAGCATTCCTACGAGATTGGTCACATTGGTACCGTGTCTACCGCTACGACTGCGACCACCATGCGCAGGCACATCCGATTCGGGCATTGATGTTCGATCTCGAGGAAGACTTTTCTTTCGGGAGCTGACTTTACCTTGCTGGAGAAGTAGGAACATATCACACTCGCCCACATCCCCACTGGCAACCAGCGCTTCTTTGTCAGCTGTATTACGGTCCTGCTCGGGTTGCGAGTCAATGTGGCACCCCCGTGTCGCAAGCCAACCTTGCCCGACAGTACAACGAATGAACGAGATATGGTTCGAGTATATGGACCCATGGATCAATGCCACGCGTCGTGGGATCAGGGCAATCCTCGAATGCCCGAGCTCATGGCTCCGTGACATCATTGCAGTCGTGACGCTCATCCATGTTCCGCGCGTTATCACCCCTTGATTATATCGTATACGCTGTTGTAGCAGTACGCGCAGAGGAGAAGCTCCCCGAGACAATGCAACGTTGAGAGATACATGATCCATTGAGCTCAGAAGATGATTTACATAGGTAAAATAAATATTTTGAGTCGTCATTCTATCCTCTACCATTCACCAATTCCCCAGGGCAAGTGCTCATTCCCTTGTTCAAACCTGATGCACATGATCTCCCAACGCCTCGAGACGAATGACCTCCGATTCGTTTGCATCCCCTTCCACGACCTCATTCTGCTCCGAGGGGACATCCGCGAATGCAATCGCAGACACGGCCGCGTTTTGGCTGGTAGTGGGCTGCGACAACACACCGAATCCGGTGTCAATCCCCTGCCAGCGGCGACGGAGGTCCCGGTCATACATCTCTCGCACACTGATGATGAACCGAGGAATCATGATGGATACAGCTGCTTGAGCGAACAAGGCCAGGAAGAGCACTACTAAAGTGCTGCCTTGGGGTACAGAAGCAGTAATGCCAAGCATGTTTCTAGCAGTTCAGAAGAAAACGACTGAGTGGTTAGTTTTTGGACAAGTGCTGCAGGGTCAGATGGATGGGAGAACGTAATGGTGACAGATGAGAGTGGAAAAGTGAGACATACAGAACGAAATACAGAATTCCATCTCTCGCAAGTTGTTGCATGTACCGGTTAGGCTGCCATTGCTTGGTCGCTTTGTACATCTCGACTGACTGCCTCAATGTTTGGATGATAGCAAGAGCCAAAAGTGTAGTGGCGAGAACAGTTCTTGGGATATCTTGGATATATACTGGAGGCTGGGTGCTACTCTCTGAAAAAGTGCAAAAAGAGAATTTGGTGATTTGGACTATTGTGACTTGAGAAAAGGGGGGCAGCAGATGGGGGCCATCTCCATGAGATTGCAGTGATGCATGCAGTTTAGCTCGAGACATACCTCTAAATGTATTGGGATTTTGGTAGATCCCTGCAGCAATGCAAGAAAAAATAACCTTGAACACATAGATGAACAAGAGAATCAAAAGGATCCTTTTGGATTGATTCCACATTGCATACACCCGCAAGATCATTACCACTGCAATTGAAATCATGGTCTGGGGAAAGAAATCAGGGGGTACAGTAACTCACAGTCAGCAGCATTATAAAGTATTATATACTGCCAGACAGCTATCACCAATAGTATGGTACCTTTGAAATATCCATTGGCATCCTGACAGCATGGAGGGCAGTAAATCAATCTACTTACACCTATGGAACTGATATCAGTATAGTTTACAATCAGAATTTGGATGCATACACCTACCAGAAGATGGGTCACTAATCACAGACAAGGTGCAAAGCAGAAATACTGACTCTGACAGGGCCAGGGAGAAAGGCACTACCAACTGTGAATGCATCTGATCAGTTCAATTAACCTCCAATCTAATTTTGAACATACTGAGGCTAACAAAACTTGAGCATGGATCAACTATTAGCTGTGCAATTTGCTATCTATCAGAGCAACAATGAACCTACAAATTGGAACAAAGACCAAGATAGCGGACCTACAGAACTGTCAATTTTGAACACATGCAATGGGGTTCCCCTGACCCTTTATACACACCAGAACAAACATTGTAGAGACCCAGGTCCAGGGTCTGCACTGTGGGATCATCAGGGACCTAGTCCTTGCTTGATGATTGTTGCTTCCTTACCCAAACATAGTCTATCTTTGAATATTGTCAGCCAACAAATAATATGTGGAGAGTGAAATAACATACCTCTCTTGAAAAAGTGATGACTGTAGTGGTAGGAAAGTTGCAATGGTCACTTCAGAGCAAGAAGGCTAGCATGAACATACACATCATGATCACTTACAGTAGTCATATACAACCACAGTGATACTGATAACTGGGTTGGTCTATAAGATTAATCATTGGCCAAATGTATGAATGACCATACGGGATGCGTAGTCATTCATTTGGAGAAGCTTCAAAGCAGACTGCAAGCCGGAGGACATGGCAGCTACAAAGAAAGAGTGAGGTATGGCGGTATAAGAACAAAGATTGACTCCGCAGATAATCGAGGAGAGGGAGGGTGCAGAGGGTGCCAGTAGTTTCAGTCTGATTTTCCTGGCAGCGATGTTTTCTACCCGGCCCGGTGTATTAAGTTTTTGCTTCAAGACGCGTTTGGAACAACAGGTACGTATATCATCCTTCAATGTTCCGAACAAGCGATACAGCTTGATGGGATGGTGACGGAAGGCGGTGCAAAGCATCTTCGTTTCCCCGCAGAGAACAACGTCGTCGTGTGTAGAGCACAGGACGTTTGCAGTCAAAAGATTGAATCATGGTCTTCGTTTGGGATCGTGCCATATTCTATCACCCCGGTGGCAAGTAAGGAGCCATGAAGCTGTGGCATCTATACACCATATTCCTATCATTCGTTTGTTTTAAGGCACTACTAACGTCATTTCTCGCTGATTTGAACATCGACCTTCATGAGCGCTCCATCAAATATCAAAACACTCACCTCCAGCCACCTGGGGGAGCTGCGGAAATGATGGGAGAACCACGGTTGCCCCTGCCAACAGTGATCTGAACTGTAATCATCAAGAAGTGTGCCACGACGTTGGGTGGGCTAACCTTCTTTGACAATGAAAGTATGGAACTGTCCACCACACCTTATCGGGCAGAGATATCTTGTTGGCCATCATTGTGATGCTGAGTTATGATTAGTAAGTGTCATGAGGTCATACCAATGAGTAAACGTGCAACGAAGACGCTGTGCTTCATTGCCCATCATCGAAGTCTTGAGCTTGAGCCCTCTCTCGCAGCTCTCTCTGCATCAGTCTCCTCCTGTTATCTGGTTCGGTGGTATCGAGGAATGAACGGTTGAACCCCCAGAAATGGGGACGCCATGATCGTCACGGTGTGATTGACCGCCCATCGTCGTGGACCAATTTTCGTGTAAAGAACTACGCGCACGCCAACTCCTTCGAAGACAACCTTGACGGCGCTCTCCACCCCTTCAATTCCAGCGGTTGGGTTGGAGGTCAGGTCTGAAACGGAGTCTTGACGTGTGGATACAGGATTGGACCGATGCTGAGGCCAAATCATTACCTTGCTTGACAAGGTTTCTTTCGCCCTAATCGTAGGAACAACTCACCGGCCCTTGCCGCTAGTCTGCCAAAGTCTGGCATGACCAGACCACCTTGCCGCAACCCGACAGTTTGTATCAGCCGAACAATTGTCAAGCAAGGTTTTTGTTCATTCCCAAGTGTAGCCATGAATAGAAAAATGCACAGTGCATGATAGCACGCGTGGAAAAGTTGTGTCTGTTCAACTTTGCGCGTGAAGTCTCCGCACAGACCTGAACGTCACGGTTTGAACCTTGTCTCACCGCCATTCGAAGTTGAACATGGGACGAGGTCGGGCATCCCCTCTTCTACGACCAATAATTAATTCCACAAGGCCATCCTAAACGTGACGGTGAGAATTCGAATTATGGACCCCCAGACATGGCTCCACGAGGTAGATAATCAGTTTGAAGGCTATCACATATCATATCAAGATGTCCTCTCTCTGCTACAGTGGTTCTTCCCGCTTCTACAAAGAGCTCGCAGAGCTACCAGTCCCAACATCGGCCAAGTTTATCAGCACTACGGCTACATCTGGCGTCCCAGGTCAGTAAAATCACCTTCCATTCCGTCGACCCTAATCTTCGCATTCCTTGCCTAATTCCTTATACTCCCAGTCGTCTCCATCTCCTATTCAATTCGTGATCATGAACGAAATGTGAAGCGATCCATCACAAACACACTCACTTTGCGTAGCATCGATTCAGCAATCGACTCGCCGGTAATATCATCAACAATCAACCAGGTTCCGTCGGAGCTCTCGGCTTTCCTCTGTGCACCGTCAGAAAAGCGTCATGCATTTCTAAAAGAGGTATCCGACGCTAATGGTGCAAAGAAACGCTATGTGGAGGTCTGGTCGGGTGCTCAGCTTGAGGCATCACTAGAGGTCACGAAGCAACATGGGCAGTTCCACACAGATGGTATAACATTCACTCGAGTGTTGCACTCATGTACTGACTCTTTTCACCCTCCTAGATGTCTTTAAGTCATTCTCTTTCAGTCCATCCGAAACCGCGTTAGTGTACACAGCCGAAGCTAACCCCGAGACTATCGAGAAACAGGAAGATGATCCATACCCAAAGTTCCGCTTCGTTCCCCATTTTGGCGAACAGTTGTACACTAAGAAACGACCCACTCTCTTCCTGTTTCGCTGGCGGTCCCCGAACGATCTGTCGCATGGTGGCAGTGACACCGCACCAGCTGCCTCTATTACAGCGTTGTCACTAGACCAATCCCCCAGAACTCCTGTCCTATTCGGCCAAGCAACTTTCGTTACCGAGACACGTCTCTATGCCACCGGATATGAGCAAACTGGTGATGGAAAGCAGTTGGGCGTCAAAGGATGTTTCAATCGACCGGCCAGTATATGGGAACTCATCCTTCCGAGCGAAAGTCCAGAAACAGCCGCAACTACGGTGTGCAAGTCCGTTAAAATCGAGACCCTAGGGCGCTCCTCTCGTTCACCGCGTGTCCTATTTGACAAAGATTGTGTTCCAACGACTTTATTCTGGCTGTCCAATCCTGTAGGCGGTGCGCACGCATCTACAGTATCTCTTCATCTTCGTGTTCTGGAGGGTACTGCGGGCGACAGGCTCCTTGTGGACGCAGTATATGATCCCTCGGCCCAGGAGTTCCCGGGTCTGTACACCGAGTACAACTTGACCGATAGCCCATTCCTCAGACTCGACGATAAGACATATATTTTGGCACAGTCGCTTTGGCGCTCTCGCCCGACATTGATCTCAGTCAACGTGGAAAATGGCGCTGTAATCGATTTAACGCCAGTCCTGGATGACCAACCATTGTATAGCTGGAGTCTACTCGGAACCGACGGAGCGCGCTCGGCGATATGCTCTCGGAGCACCCCAACCTCTCCACCCGAAACCGTTCTTTTAACTTTGACAGAAGGCGGATTCCCAGGAAATGTCCAGATCCTAGATAGACCAGTTGTTTCTCCAAAACGTGCGTATCACATGATCTGGAGGGATAACCCTCAGTCCTGATTTAGGTTACAGTTCAGGAAGCTATTGATCGCCTTGATGCAAGTGTCATACCCATTCCAAATAGATATCCCGTCGAAACTATCGTCATTCGATCGACACAGCCGGTGCAAGGACACAGACCTGTCTGCTTGACGATTCCGCATGGAGGACCTCACGCGACTAGTGTTACGTCCTTCACACCAGGTGTTCTCGCTTACGCCCTTGAAGGTTGTGAGTCACCTATGCATACTTTTTTCCAGGCATATGATTAAATCAAACCTCCAGATACCATATCGTTGCCGAATTACACTGGCTCCATGGGTTTTGGCGAGAAATATATCCAAGACCTTCTCGGAAAATGCGGGACACTCGATGTTGCGGACTGTATCGCGACGGTCGAGGAACTCATCAATCTCGGACTGTCTGAACCAGGAAAACAAGTTGTCCAAGGTGGAAGCCACGGGGGCTTCCTCACCGCGCATCGTAAGTCTCAAAACCCCCATCTCACTCTCAGCCGATCCAACGAACTCATCAACGAACTTGGCAGTGATCGGCCAGCACCCCGACGTGTTCAGCGCGGCCGTTTTGCGCAACCCCGTCATCTCAGCCGGCGAGCTCTGCGCATCCGACATCTCCGACTGGCCTTTCCTTGAGTTCGGACTCCCGTTCAAACCCGGTACGCACGTCATTCCGGATAGCTTCGCCACGCTCTATGCTGCCTCACCGATCGCACACGTGGATCGCGTGAAGACGCCAGTGTTGATATTATTGGGCGAGGACGATCTCCGCGTGCCGCCGACGCAAGGAAGGGGGTATTATCATGTGTTGAAGGGAAGAGGACGAATAGTGGAGATGTTGGTGTTCCCGAAGGAGACACATCCAATTGACGGCGTGGAGGCCGCAAGGGTGGTGTTCGAGGCTGGGCGGGACTGGTTTCGGGCGTTCAATACGCAGGGAAAGTGAAATGTAGCGTCGAGGTGTGCCGCGGATACCAGCATTTTGTGGGTTTGTTTAATGGGTGTTGTATTCCGAACGAAAGCAACCAGGAACACATGCTATCGTACCTCATCCTTCGCTCCCTGGAACTGTGCGTTTTTCGCCTTGACTTTAAGATGTTCCTCCTCAGTTGGGCTACTATTCTGGCTCGGCGAGCCTCGAATCTACATGACTTGTGGTCATCAACATGAGTATGACAAGGTTTTAGGGTTGAGAGTCTTTGAAACTGGAATTATAGTTTTGGACATCTTCAGTGCATATTGTCACACGAAGCCGGATCTGCCAACGAAATTGTCAAGATGGTTGGTTTGCTTGTTGCAGAGGGCACGGGTGCACGTGTCCTTGGGGTCAATGGCGATGATCTGCTACATGTCGCGGCCTTGAAGCAATGCCTTGGGATGACAAAGATTCTCGTCGAAGCTGGTTGCAACGCCTCCGCTTTAACGCCAAAGGGGACGGTGCAGAGCTGAGGCATAGCTTCACCCCGAGGCCAGTCTACATTCCCACCAAAAGAAAGTGGCAGCTATGACTCCAATCTGTGTTGCTACGTCGATCATCACATATGTACCGCTGTTGAAATCGTACGGCGAATCGTGTGGGACCTAGGAAAATGATAATGTGATCCTCTCAAAGTCGACTCTTTACGACGCTTGCTATTCTCCTCCCTTCCTCCAACATTGGCTTGAGGCTGTCCTAGTACAACTGGCTGAGTCGATGCTACCAGAACCATGATCGCGAGACTTACTTCGTATCCAGGAGTGGTGTGTGTCTGATTGAGCGGCTCAAGCTGAGCACGCTTCCATAGTTCCTCGTAGACCCGTCCGTTGTACACACCGAGCGCACTAGGTTTGAGAATGGGTAAGTGATCCCACTCAATCAGATAGAACGAAACAGAACCTATCCAGTGTCCAGTCGGGGAAGGAGAACGCGTCGGTGAGCCCGACAGCATTAGGGAGAATACGAAGACAAACAGCGTTGATGGCTGCACGCAAGTCTCGTGTCGGATCCGTCTGGTCAGTCGCGTGCTGCAACAACCCAAATGTAAAGAGATCCACCAAGGCCTCCTCCGCAGTGGACAGTAAATACTGGATAGAGCAGTCGAAGTGATGAGGAGATGCGAGGCTCAACAAGAACCGTTCGGACTTACGAGAAGATATAAATCTCTGAGAGCACAACTTTCATTGTGTGGTAGTTGATTCAGAGCGGCAACCATATCGCCTACTTGAGTCGCTACGAATGCTTCGGTAATAGCTTTTGAGAGTCTGTGATTAACGCCGGGGTCGGGATGATTCGGGTTTCGTGCGGTACTCTGGACTGCTAGCGCGGCACGCCACTCCAGCAGATGGATGATCGCTGCATGGTCCTGCCACATCGTTGTGCTAATCACTGGTCGGTTCGTCTGGCCTCCGTTGAGAAGACGAAGATAATTCGAATGCAAACCCAAAGGTCGACCCGGAGTTGAAGCTAAGAGGTTGTAGGACTTAAGAGCCGCACGGACAACCTGCCCATCCAGCACGAAATTGTCCCCTTCATAGCTAGCAGACAGTGAGCAACAGGAGTCAGATTGTTGAATCAAACATACGTAGCAGCCGGAAGATAGTCTGCATAAAGGCGTCCGATCCCAGCAAACGCGCTGTAACCATGACCACCCAAGGCACGACGAGCATTCTCAAGGTCATTGATGGTCTCAGTGGAGACCAGGACCTTTAGGCCACAAAGCATAGCATGAATTTCAGCAAGGTACCCCAAGTCACCTTGTTCGATTCGCTCTCTCAGAGGGGAAAAGAGTTTGGTCTGGGAGCTTGTTTAGGCAGACACATCTCTCCAAAATGAAACACGGACCGTTTGACGACCCAAACCAATGAATACATACGAACGCGAGAGTATAGGGAGAAGACGATAATAAGTGGAAGGGTATCTGATAACTTGGCGCTCTAATCCACGATGGTCAGGTTCGCCTTGTCTGCGGACAGTGGTATAGCGGATCGCAATAGTGATGCCTTGGCTTCCAGTTAAGTGGAAAAAAGG
>JBBPNY010000932.1:0-10358 GCA_038091165.1 Rubroboletus pulcherrimus | reverse complement strand
ATAGGTTGTTGTTCAACCCGTTTGTGCAATGGTGGCGCAAAGGACCCATTAATCACCAAATTCACAAATTCATGTGGTCAAGCGCTCCGACCCATTACAAGATATCCATGTTGGCTTGTGCGTTCACCATTTCCGACGCGAGAGTTTATCTTGATCTGATTTTTTCTCAAGATATGTTCTCGTACTGTTCGCGTTATTTCATTTCATCCTTTTTGTAAGACTCACCAACGATCACGGATCGTCTATAGATGGAATTTCCGTCTCTGTCACGCTCTCATTCCTGAACTACTTTTTACTCGGATTCCAGTTTCCTGTCGACGGTTATTACTTGCACAGCTTTGAGATCTGGCTGGCCACAACCGTCGTGTTTTTCGGTCTCGGAAATCTGGGCTACACATTCCTGCAATACCGACTAGGCGAGAAGGGCGTAGTGTGGGCTTTCGCAGAAAGTTTGATGTGGGTTCCATTCTTGTGAGTATTGAATTCTCATCTGGCCGCGTTAGCAGCAGGAATTCATTAGATACCAGTTTCTTCTTCTTCGGCGGTCTTGGTATTCCGCTTTCACTGGCGATGTTGGCGCATCTATTCTCATATGATATCACTTGGACTGCCACGAAGAAGGAAGTGGAGCGATCCAATTTCTTCAAGGAAGTGCCGAAGATATTGAAGAGGTAAGCTTTTGCCGTCTAGCTCCGCATTCCTTGGATCACGCTCCTGGCATACCCCTGCTGGGATCTCCTGGCTCCAACCTTCCTGTGTTCTCGCTCCATGCTACTTTCCCGATATCCACTGTTCCATTACCCGACGAGGTGAGACGATCTGTACTGATGCCCGACCACATCCTGCAGGTTTTGGTTTCCCTTCCTCGTGTGCATCGTGCTCGTCGCGGGCATGATCATCGTCAGCACACCGCTTGTTCCTTATCAATGGCAGCTCACTGGAAATGGATGGGCTGTCATTCTCCCACTTGCGTTGGCCTTTTTCTTTTCCTGAGTGCTTGTTCTTACACTTACGTACTTTACACCACAGGATTGTTTGCACATGTCATCTATTATTCCCGGTGAGCACTCTTCCATTCTTTCCATCCCCCGAGGTCTACTGTTTCCGCGCGGATGTTTGCGTGATCGGCTCCTACATGGACACTTCCACCTCGAAATCCCGCGTTCTGTCACGGATGCATGCGCCTCTGTTATTATGAACGCTGACTAATCGCGGCGTTTCTCACTGCTCCTATAGATCGTCCTCAATCCATGGTTGATGATATTCTCCTACTAAATACCATGGTGTCCTCCACCTCACTCTCTCCTCATGGCGACTTCCAACGTAATCCCAGTGGACAGACATGTCTTCAGTTGAAGAACATTCATCCCACTTGAACCCATTGGTTTCACCGCGGTTTTTTGTACGGATTCTACCTAATTATCTCATCATCCATCGGTCCAAAGGCTATCCTCATTCACATTTGCACGTTAAATTACTCATACCCTCTTGAACCGTTGCATTGAAGCCTTGCGCTCTCCCTCCCGGTTGTCGCTCATGTGCCATATGTACCACCACCCTATAGAAGCATTTTGCCGTCGATTGCCGGGTTTCATTCCCGCCTCTCTGTTGCCCTTTCTTTTTTTTTTTTCATTCACGTGGGCGACCTACTCTTGGAATTTTTTTTGTCCATGTCCGCTACATGAGTAAACGAGGTTGGAACGATAGACGAGAGAGCTGTGTCCAATAAGCAAAGCGCCATCGGTGGTGGTGTTCACCGTGGAGCAACGGAGTATACAGTAGGGACGGCCTGCCGTATCAAACGTGGTGAGACCCTTTGATCAAAGCCCGATGATGGGGGATGCCCATCGTCATCGTGTGTGCTTTGAAAGCGGGAATGATCCATCAAACACTGACCGGTCGACCGACGGACGGCGTTGGGTTATTTTTGGGGTCCTCGGCTGTACTTTTTCGATCGATAAGTTGCCGCTTGTTGAAACGAGGCAAAGACGGTCGCGATTCATTTCATGATACTCAAGGAAGGATTTGGGCTGTGATGCAGGGTTGTGCGGTGCGAGCTCTATGCGAAAGGGCAATGGGCTGAATCTGTCTAGGGAAGAAGAAAAGTCATACTTTGTAGACAGTCGATCATTACCGCCGCGTTAACGACGAGGGTAATGATATGGTCGGACGATTGCAAAACCGACACCCCGAGAGCTTCAAGTGATTTTTCGTACATATGTACGTGGGCGGAGACACAGTGTGGATGTTGTTCACTCGCTGAAAGCACTTGTGCTTGCATTAATGGGGTAGTGGTAACCTGGGTCGTTGCCATCGACCCGCCGGGGGTTCGATTCCCTCTTAATGCAGTCTTATGGAATTTTGTTATTTCCCTCTCTTTCTCTTTTTTTTCTTCTTCTGTTCTTTTCTGAGAACAATTCGAGCCCCCTTCGATTGTAGGTTAGGCTAGTATCATTACCTTGCCACTTGACCTCATTCGTGCACTCGTGGGCGATCCACTTTGTTTTCGTGAGTTACAACCACAGCAGTACTTGGTCTAGCACTCGGAAGAGAAGAGAGGAACCGCCGGTCGTGCCAACCAAAATATCGAGACAAACCATGGGTTCTCCTCATGGTTAACACTGAAGCGAACAGGATTATATTGGACTGCGCCAGTAGAGTACACCTTTACACGAAACATCATCGAATGTCGCATTTCGTTGGGAGGTCGGCTGTTGGAGACTAGGAGGTAGCAAACTCTGATGATGTGCATAGGATTATGTGTAGAACTTTCTGTTCTCGTTGGGTCCAAACAAATCTTTCCTGATCTCTGGCAACATCTATTACAGTATCAGTGACCGAGACTTGTCATTCGAAGAAGCTTGCTCACTTTGTCTTCCAACAATTTCAAACGCTCATCCAACGTATTGTCGATTGTTATCCGCTTGCTGCCGTTCGCAAGTTTGACACCTCCAGAACTGGTCGATGGTGTATGAGAAGCTTTAAATGGTATACTAGAAGAAACGGAAACACACCTCTTGTCACTCAGTGTTCCCTGGACATCGAAAGCTATATGACGACCGCCGAGCTGGCTGTAAGTCTCAGCAGCAGCATCTCCAGCCGTTCGCACCCGCTCGATGTCTTTTTCGCGCACAATCAATGTCACGTTCGGCTCCATGAGTTGAAGGAATCCTTGAACGATGGCCCCTTGGAGAAATTGCGCGTACCGACCCTCATCCTCGGCAAACGTCACGATCTGCGAACGTGCAATCGCAAACAATTCCTGAAGCTGTTCTTCCCTGCGATGTAACAGTTTCAAACGCGACTTGTTCGTCAGATTAGACTGTGCGCTACGCGGGTCGTTTTTGAATGAGCACGCGAAGACGAAGCGCTGACGGTTGTGTTGTCGACGTACATCTTTTGGGCAACCTCGGCGCCCTTGCGTTTCTTTTCGTATTGCGCATCGATAGCTTGCTGTTCTTGCTTCACAAGCTTGGCCTACCGGGTGACGAACATGTGAACAATGAGCCGAATGAGCCCGTCGGCATGTCACGTCGTGTGTGGAGAGATGTGCACCTTTTCGATGGCAAACTCTTCGTCAGCCTTGACCTTGATCTCCCGATCCTTTTCCAAGGCCTCTTGCTTGATGAAAGCCACCTATAGACACACCCCCACCCGCTGAGTTGACGCGCCACTGGAATGGATCGACGGACAAACCATCTTGTTCATCTCGCTCAAAACTTCGTCATCGTTGAGAGGCCTCGCAGTCATGGTTATGTACGTTTATGAAGGAAAGGAATCCGAGCTGGATAGTACTAGCGCACAAATGCGAGCCTTGGTATCGTTAACCGAAGAGAATGGAAGCTGCCTATTCACGGAAATCAAGCGCTCCATTTGATCATGTGACTAAGCCCCTATTAGTGGTGGAATTCATGTCGTCCATATCGCAGCACACTGAACAAAACACCAAAGGTCCCATCCGAGATGTTGGACCCTGCCAAAGTGATTACACGAATCACATTATCACAGAGGGGGTGCAACCTTTTTTGAGTACATTGACAATGATTGCTTATGGGTCAGTTGACTGACTTAAGTGGCAAAGAGACATCCTGCATTTGGGCCTGCACACACTATGTGACCATCATTTGACACACTCCATCAGTCACCTATGCATAGTATATGGTCCAGTTGGAGGAGGGAATCCCCAGCACCCCAGAATCAATGTCACTTGTATTTTCAAGAAATGGCTGACATTCAATTGGCCAGGTATCTATTGGCTAGTAGTACTAGAGGGCTTTTACCCAGGCTAGATCATATCTGTGAATCATGATGATACTTAGCTCTGTGAAATAGACTGCCATGAGTGCCTTCATGAATCCCAAGCCACTTGAGGGTGTTTTAATTTCACTTTTGACAAAATACTGCTAACTCTGGAAGGTATTACAATTACCCAGACTTCCAGATAGCACTTAGCAGACATCTGCTTCAGTCTGGAGTTTGGACTACCAACTCCAGAGCACTGTCATCTCATATGGGAGGATATCCAGATCAATAATGCAATAATGTACTCTACATACTAGAGGTGGGGAGACAATCACCCAGTGCCCTATGGCCCCTCCAATGCTGATTTCACCTCACCCAAGTCCTGCATCATCTCCTCCAATTCCACTTCTGCTTTCTTCAGGCGCACCTGGGTAGACCGGACTTTTGCCTCCATTCGAAGAACCACACACATGATCCGGTTGGTGTGCTTCTGGTCTGCAGCAACTCTGCTGCTGTCCACCAGTGCCCTGCGCCTACCCCTTGCCTTCGATGGACCTGGTTCACCTTCGGATGACAGGACAGATATTGCAGGCGACAGTTGCCTACGAGTAACCCGGACACGGCGCTCTTTATCGCATGTTAGCAAGTTCAATTGACAACCCAAGCGGCTTACCCGTGGCCTTTCCCTTCCTCTCCTCTCCTTTTCTGCCTCTACGGTCTGACTTCGTGCACCCTACCTTCGTTTTGGCACAGACAAAGCAGGGACGGCCCGGGAAGCCCTGGCACTCGACCGTCCGTTCCGTGCACTTATCACACGCGACCGCGTGAGTGACTGCTCCATCCGGAAGCATAGCAGCTTTCTCTTCCTCCTCTTCCGACAAGATGGATATCGCGGGTGACGATTGCCTGCGAGGAACCCGGACGCGGCACTCTTTATCGCGTGTTAGCAAGCTCGATCGACAACCCAAGCGGCTTACCTATGGCCTTTCCCTTCCTCTCCTCTCCTTTTCTGCCTCTACGGTCTGACTTCGTGCACCCTACCTTCGTTTTGGCACAGAAAAAGCAGGGACGGCCCGGGAAGCCCTGGCACTCGACCATCCGTTCCATGCATTTACCACATGCGACCGCATGGGTGACCGCTCCGTCCGGAAGTATAGCAGCTTTCTCTTCTTCCTCTTCCTGCAGGTCCAGGCGGTAACGCTGTATACAGCTCAGCCTGGATGAGTGGCGAATCGGGTCATGCTTACCTTTCGCCGGCTCGCCACCACTACCTGTTGTTCTTCCCTGCGATGCAACAGTTTCAAACGCGACTTGCTCGTCAGATTAGACTGTGCGCTACGCGGGTCGTTTTTGAATGAGCACGCGAAGACGAAGCGCTGACGGTTGTGTTGTCGACGTACATCTTTTGCGCAACCTCGGCGCCCTTGCGTTTCTTTCCGTACTGCGCATCGATTACCTCTTGCTTCACAAGCTTGGCCTACCGGGTGACGAACATGTGAGCAAAGGGGCCGAATGAGCCTATCGGCATGTCACGTCGTGTGTGGAGAGATGCGCACCTTTGCGACGGAAAACTCTTTGTTAGCCTTGACCTTGATCTCCCGATCCTTTTCCAAGGCCTCCTGCTTGAACTTAGCCACCTATAGACACACCCCCACCCGCTGAGTTGACGTGCCACTGGAATGGATCGACGGACGAACCATCTTGTTCATCTCGCTCAAAACTTCATCAACATTGAGAGGCCTCGCAGCCATATGGGTTGGGTTGGGTACGTTTGTGAAGGAAAGGAATCTGAGCTGGATAGCACGAGCGCACAAATGCGAGCCTTGGTATGGTTAACCAAAGGGGATGGAAGCCTATTCGCGGAAATCAAGCGCTCCATTTGATCATGTGACTAAGCCCTTATTAGTGGTCGTCCATAACACACCCCTATCCGAGGTGTTGGACTTGACGAAGCGATTGCACGAATCGCATTATCACAGAGTGGGTGCAACCTTTTTCGGGTACGTCGACGATAATTACTCGGACAGTTGACTTACCCAAGTGGCGACTCGGAGACATCCTGTTCGCCATTCCATTCAGGCTTGCGCACACTATGTGGACTTCACCGACACACTCCCGTCGGTCGCCTATGCATACGCGGCCCGACCGGAGGAGGGAATCCCGGCCCCAGAACCAACGTCACTTGTATTTTGGAATGGTCACTAATGTTTTTCTAACCAAGTGTTTAGCTGTGCCATCTAAGCAATCTAAACATGCCCAAATGGATAAGAACGTCCGCATCGGATCGTGAGGTCAATTGCAAGGTCGGCTGTCTCGATTATCTGAAGCTATGCTCTTGCATGGATTCTTCAACTAGAACTTACCGGCACTTGAGCCACTTGGTTGGTATAGGTATGGTGGGCTCCTTTCGCGTGATCTATCTCACCGATATGTTCAGCTATACCTGGGCTATGCTATTGGATCATATAATCTTCCTCTGCAAGGCGGGTTTGACCGTCACTGATGTTCCACATACACCAAGACACAGGTTTTGTGAGCAATCCACTTCAGAGGTAACGGCACGATGGGTTCAACCTAGGAACAAAAGTGAGTTCTATACAAAGCCCACCGTATTGGGTCTGATTTGTTATCTCCTCACAGCTCCCTGACAATTGCACCAACAGTACACCATTCAGAGGAGTTTTACTCCGAACCTGCGGATACCCAGCCGCACTTTTGGTCAGTCGCTGTTAAGTGCGGAGACAATGATGTAAGTTGATGTATTCTTTACCAGAATGGTCTGTTTCAAGTTCCTGATGTCGCAAACATGAACCGACCACTCTACCAGCTCAATCAAGGCGCGTGTCTTCGTGGCGGAGTTACGCCCAAATTTTACGGAGTGGTGGAAACCCCCACGCCCGCAACCTCCACGGTCGACGCCAATGTCAACGGACGGCAAAAACAAGTCATCGGGAGTTATGAGGTAAGGTGATTGGCCAGTTCACAAGCAACGGAGGGCTGTATATACGGCAACCTAACAAAACGGAGTGGGATGCAACTTCGGGGAGGGGAGGGTATTTTTGGTGATCGAGCTTGTGTTCTTTTGACCGTACTAGTGCAATGCGACGAGTTTGAGATCGACTCTCCGACCATACGTGTGTCGTAGTCTTGGCGAGATGAGAGATGAGATTTAGTTGGCTAACTACAAAAATAATAAGCTCAGGTGACAACACCCCGTTAGCTCAATGGCGGGAAGGTAAAAGGAAAGTAAAAACGGAGTATACTTGGTAGAACGACCAAGGACTGTCGAGCATGGCACGTGATAGTACTGTGTCGGAAAAAGTTTCGGTCCGATCGCGTAGCATTTAATGAATTGGGCTGAGTGTGAGACCCGATCAGTCAAATCTTGTTATGCTCTCCGATCCTTTATTTGGGTGGGTTCGTCCTCCTCGCTCACGCTGAAGAAAAGCGCCAGTCTCACCCAAACCGAATCCCCGTCATCAACCGCTCCTCCCATCCCAGGACTGGCCACCGCACCCCCAGAGCATGTGTATAGCTTCGATTCCCTCGTTCATCACATAAAATTTCTAGGGCATAACTGAAACATTTATTCGGACATCTTCTCCTCGGGACAACCTATTATAAAGTCTTTCTACAAACCATGGATTCACCGGTGCAGCTCGTGGGTGGTCGCCTCTGGGCGTGCTTTCTCCCTCTTTTTCAGTTCCTGTCGGGTTACCTACCCTACCCCATTGAGATGGTGTTCAGACGGATTTACTGCATTGTAACCGTCACGACATGCGCATCTCTCACACTCTCTACCCCACCTGGTTTCCCGTCTTCTGGAAATGGCCTCTGGTACACGGCGCCGGGCAAAATATGGGCGCAAGAGTTGCTTCCAGTCGGAAATGGTTATTTGGCCGGTATGTGCTAGTTATGTTCAGTCAACGCCGTCTCCGAGAACGTATGGTTACTATGTACACACAGCGATGCTCCCCGGTGGCACTTCGCAGGAGTCAATTCAGCTCAACATTGAATCTCTCTGGTCCGGGGGACCTTTCCAAGATTCTGTACGTGGTTTGGCTTTGCGTTTAGAAGTGATGGACTCATGATTGCTTGCGCGTCATAGTCGTACGACGGTGGTAACAATCTGCCCTCGCAGCACACTCAGCTCGCCCAAGACATGCAGAGCATTCGCCACACTATCTTTTCTAGCTCATCTGGCACAATTGACGGTACGATTGATTTGTCCATATATGTATACAATTGAAACTAACAGCATCGCGAAGATATTGAGGAGATTATGACTGATGCTGGAGCATATGGTAAGGAAGGATGGTTATCTTTGCAACACATGGTTATTCACACCCTATGCTATCTCTGGTCATTGTTTCCGGGCGGGCCGCTACAGGTTCATATGTTGGGGCAGGGTACTTACTAGCGACATTAGATACCTCTGGCACGGTGACGAATTATGCGAGGTGGTTGGACCTCGACGAAGCGATTACACGGACGACGTGGTCGCAGGGTGGTGCAACCTTTAACCGGTATGTTGATGACGTTCTGAGGAGAGAATAACTGGCTGACTCGGGCGACAGAGAGACATTCTGCTCGCATCCCATGCGGGCTTGTGTGCAATACCTGAACTCTACCAACCAGCTCCCGCCACTCATCTATGCATTCTCTGTCAGCGCCGAAACTGGACTTCCGATTCCCACTGTCACTTGTCTTGATCATTCGACTCTTAGTATCAGGGGCTATACGTCCAACCCTGGAATGCTGTACGAGATACTTGCTCAGGTGGAGGCACCAGGCAGCGCCATGGCATGTTCTGCCGTCCCCGGCGCAAATCCTCCTAATGCCACGCTCAGCGTAAACGGTGCCTCCGAAGCGTGGATTACTTGGGTCGGTGATACCGACTATGCTATGGCAGCTGGAAATGCTGCTTTCAATTACTCTTTCCAAGGCCCGGACCCTCACGACAATCTTGTCAGCCTTTTGGGTTCAGCAAATCTTGAAGCTAGGAATTACAATTCCATTCTCGCGGAACATGTTGCAGACTACCAGTCGATTATGGGACCATTTTCACTTTCGCTTGGCCAGATACCAGATCTCAGCAAGCCTACGGACCAGATCGTTGCATCATACCAAACGAACGTTGGAGACACATACTTGGAATGGTTGGCATTCAATTTTGGCAGGTATCTATTAACTAGTAGCGCTAGAGGGACTCTACCAGCAAACCTGCAGGGCAAGTGGGCTGATGGGTTGGCGAGCGCTTGGTCTGCGGGTGAGTGTTCATTGTTTACCCCCGAATTAGATAAGATATGTGACGATAAATATGCAAAACAGACTACCGTGAGTAAATTTGCGAATCTCAAACTAGCTGGCAGTTCAACTTCAATCTTAGACTCCAACATTAATACCCAGATGAATTATTGGTTCGCTGAGATGACCAACATGGATGTTGTTATTCCCCTATTTGATTACTTTGAGGTATGCCACCAGCTACGAGGAAAAGACCGTCGAAATATAACGGATTTAGGATACCTGGGCTCCACGCGGGGCCTATACCGCTTGGGTTCTGTACAATATCAGCTCTGGCTGGGTAACTCATAACGAGGTTGGTTTTTCATCCTGTTATGTTGTTTGGCATACGTTCACACTGCTGTAGATGAATGTACGCCTACATAATTTGTTGAGCACTTCGATGTCCTAAAGCTTCCCAGATTTTTGGTCACACTGGAATGAAGCACAGCAGCAATTCAGCACAATGGGCTGATTACCCTGGTACGTCGTCGGTTCGAGTTAAGTTGACACGTCCAGATCACAAACCCATCATAGAATCAAATGTTTGGATGGTACGTTGTCAGGCACTTGTGGTTACGGTATTCCACCCATGCATGCTAGATGGTCCATGCTTGGGATCACTTTGACTATACTAACGACGTCCAATGGTGGAAATCACAAGGATATCCACTTGTAAAGGTAATCATGATTGTCATCTTTGAGACGGAATTTCCCGATGGGTCACCTATAGGCTGTTGCAAGCTTCCACCTCGAAAAGCTTATCGAAGATTTACACTTCAACGACTCCACTCTCATCACAGCACCCTGCAACTCACCCGAGCAAGTTC
>JBBPNY010000931.1:0-10374 GCA_038091165.1 Rubroboletus pulcherrimus | reverse complement strand
CCTTGTCCCCGTCGAGCCAGGATTCTGTAGAAGGGATACAAACGCCCAGACCTCCAACATCATCGATTTTGTCGTCGACCCGGACGGACTATACGGGATTAAAATCACGAACAATACAACACGCCACCTATATCTAAACGCGTTTTTGTTCAATAACAGCAGTTTGAAAATAGGTGTGTATTCGCTGACCCGAGTGGTTCGTTCAGCCTTCGTTAATATGGTTTAGTCCCGTACTACACACAGCCGAGTGCTGGCACTCCTGAAGCACCGCTCAAGCAGAATGGGGTATTCACAATCGGATACGGGCCAGGAGGAATACCCCCGTTTACGTATTCTTTGGAGGAGGGGCGGGATGTCGACGTTGGCTACCTGAAAATATTCTTCGCGACTCGGCCTATCGACTTGTCCGATATCGTACAACTGTCGCCCTTTTCAAATTTGAATGTGCGATCCGGGATAGATGACGACGTGCGGAAAGCCAGGTTGAATCCGCCGTCACTTGTGCTGCCCATCACGTCCGGAGATACCTGGTTCACGCTTGAAATTCCTGTGGTGCAGAGGCGACACGAGATGCCTACAGCGGTGTAAGGTGCGGTGCGCTCCTGCGGTCCAAACCACTTTTGTCGCGGCGGTGCTTCCCCGGCTGATGGGGGCCACCCTTACGGTCCTATAGTGAATCTGGTAGAAAGGGTGGTATGAGAACCGTGCATGTATAGGATACCCCATGAACGAAAGCTCAACATAATGACAGATGACAGTGTTAGATTGGGCGTACGAAATCCTTTCACCCGTTGAGTTCCTCCAGGTTGAGGAATTCGCAGTGACGTCCCAGATTTCTGTGTTTGACAGCCTCGTGAGGGGCTCGATCGTCGACGTCGACGAATTCAGACGTCCGTTTCCCGCCGGGCTGTCGTTTATGTTGTGACTGTGTCGGTGGCGGAATACACGGTGACGACGATGAGGAATGGCGAGATTGCAAGTCCAGAACGACTTGCAACCCTTCCGAGATCTGAGCTTGATAGCCTGGTGCATGGTCATGAAAAGAAAGAGTGTGGAGGGAGCTTTTCGAGTTAAATTATCTGGGCGAGAGGGAACAGTGGATTGACTCAGACAAGTCGATTGCTACAAGCTTGGGAAGTTGGGAAGAACTGAGTATAATACAGTACTACATGCATACACCAAACGACATACAGTTGAAGACACGCGCACCGCAGATCTGACAGACCACCGCGACACTCGAGTGTGATACTGAACAATTCAAAGACCTACGTGGATGAACGGGAGCCACTCGACGAACGATGCGTTTCTTTCTCGAAGTCGTCCGACGGCATCATGCAGCGCCCGTGCAGCCTCCCGATAATCAGGCGTCGTGCCGCTCTGGAAAAGTTGTTCATATACGTCCTTCGCCACACGAGGCGCAACACTATCCCCGATCGACCACATCGTGCCAATGACCCCTCCATAACCTGCAAACAGCATTCCTGCAGCAATATGGATAGCCTCATCGGAAAGCTTCCCGTCACCCGTCGCCGTCTGACACGCAGAGAGAAAGGCGAGCCCGCCATGGGGACGAGACAACGAGATAACGTCCGACACTCTCAGACGACGCTGGTCGGCGAGACAGAGACCACTGTCAGTGGGACTCTCTGCATCTTGGATTCCATGGCAAGCGAAGTGAACCCAGTTCGAGTCCTTCATCAGAGAAAGTACTTCTTCAACCGTTCCAACAGAAGACTCCAGGAGGGTGGTTTGTGCTGATGCCGGGTTCCGCATCACCGCCCTGATATATTCCAACTCGGCGTGCACACCTGGCAGCCGGGATTGGCCATCCGAGGGTGGCTGACGGACAGCAAGAAGGCGGAGACCACTACGAGAGGTCGCATCTGGTTTGGGTGGCGACGCAAGAATGCTGAGAGTGGGCACGTATGACGAGACGACGAAATCAGATGCTTTGTGCCCAGGTTTCAAGAACTGGGTACCATAAAGACCAGCAGCATGAATGGGAAGAAACGTGAAATGCCCAGTCGGACACCAGAAAATGCGCGACAACCCTCCAGGAGTCTGTTCGAAGATACAGATGGTGAAATCAATAATTAATTCAAGTAGCATGACGTCACCTACCGAAAAATTCAGGGCATCGAGGACCGGTTTGACAACACCTTTCCACATAGCGGACAAGATAGACTCCCAGCGAACCTCCCTCCCCGCGCGTTGCCCCTCCCTGTCGTCACGGGGTATGACACGAGCATGACCAAGCAGACTTTCCAGTGCGTTCTGAAGAGCTCCGGAGCGTGCATGGGTAAAATTGGGAAGGGGGACATGGATTACGTCCTCCTTGTCAGCAACAATAATCAATGCATCGCAGCGCTTCTCTGCAGAATTAAGAATGACCACTGGTCCGGAGTGTGCTGAAGCGCGAAGCTGAGAGAACTTTTTCTGGAGGAGGAATCGCTCAAACCCTGGAAGTCCCCGAATTTCTAGTAGGAGTTTATCTCGCTCTATCGCGAGCGCACGGTGTCCGTCAGCTTGCTGTTCCAACATCGACCGATGCTCTACCCCTTGAGTTCGCTCCAACGGGAAGGCCAGGGATTTGTCGCGAGTTACACTAGCATGCTCCAATCCGGCTGACAGCTGCTGAAGTCGACGGGCATGGTCTGGATGCGCAGTCCACAACTCGTCAAAGGAGCTGCGAAGCCGAAACAACTCCCCCCATACAACTGAGCGGCCTTGCTCAAGCCACTCCACGGCAGTTTCAAAGTGTCCCAGGTCAAGAGCTGCTGCTGCCCCTTCCCGTACGACATCGGCACCTCGCACGAGTTCACTGTAACGGTGTGTAAGGGAAAAGCCTATCCATGCAAGCTGAGGAAGCAGGTCAATGGCAACCGAATATGCACGAAGGAGAGAGAGATGCCCGACAGAACGAGCACATGAAATCCATTGCAGCGATGCATGAAATCGGGTGATGGTATAGCCAGTGGATGCGCAGGCAGCATGCGAGTATCGCAAAATTGCTTGCTCGAGGTCACTCGACTCGCCAAGACGCCTGAAACGAGCAAGGAAGCAGAGGGCAAGGGTGTTCAGATAAGCGGGTTTGTTCAGGTGTCCTTCCGGCGTTAATTCTACAGCATCCTCGCACCTCGAGATTGCTTGCTCAAGGTCACTCAGCTGCCCGAGGCACTTGAAACGAGTTCTCAAGGAATGGGCGAGGTTGTTCAGACAGGTGGGTTTATCAGGGTGACCATCAGGGGTGAGGTCGATGGCATTACTGTGCCTCGAAATGGCTAGTTCGAGGTCACTTAGCTCTTGAAGGTGCTCGAAACGAGTTCCAAAGCAGAGAGCAAGGTTATGGACACGGCGGTGTTTGTCTGGGTGACCATCAGGGGTAAGGTCTACAGCATTACTGTGCCTTGAAATTGCTTGCTCGAGGTCACTTAACTCGCCGAGGCGCTCAAAGCGAGTCCGAAGGCAAATGGCGAGGTTGTCCAGATGGCCGTGTTTGTCCGGGTGACCAGTAGGGGTGAGGTCTACAGCATCTCTGGACCTCGAAATCGCTTGCTCAAGGTCTGTCAGCTCCCCGAGGCGATCGAAACGAGTTAGGAAGCAGAGGGCGAGGTTGTGAAGACAGGTTGGTTTGTTGGGGTGACCTTCAGGGGTGAGCTCCACAGCATGCCTGCACCTTGAAATTGCTTGCTCGAGGTCACTCAGGTCACCAAGACGCTCGAAACGACTCCTGAGGCAGACGGCAAGATTGTCCAGACAGGTAGGTTTGTCAGGGTGACCGTCGGGCATGAGCTCCAGAGCATCCCTGTGCCGTGAAATTGCGCGCTCGAGATCCATTAGCTCGCCGAGATGCTTGAACCGAGTTTTAAAGCAGAGGGCGAGGTTGTTGAGACGGCCAGGCTTGTCGGGATGACCTTCAGTTGTTAACTCTACGGCATTCGTGTGCTTCGCAATTGCTTGCTCCAGGTCGCTGAGCTCCCCTAGGCGTTCAAAACGAGCAAAGAAACAGAGGGCAAGGTTGTCTAGATAGGCGGGTGTGGCGGGGTGACCTTCAGGGGTGAGCTCGACAGCATTCCCGTGCTGTGAGATTGCATGTTGGAGGTCAATCAGTTCGCCTAGGCGCTTGTAACGAGTTCTGAGAGAACTGGCAAGGTTGTTGAGACAGGTGGGCTTGTCAGGGTGACCATCGGGGATGAGCTCTACAGCACTCCTTTGCTTCGAAATCGCTTGTTCGAGGTCACCCAACTCGCCAAGGCGCTCGAAGCGAATCCTGAGGCAGAGGGCGAGGTTGTTCAGACGACCGTGCCTGTTGGGGTGACGATCAGGCGTAAGTTCCAGAGCATCCCTGTGTTTCGAAATCGCTTGCTCCAGGTCACTGAGCTCCCCGAGGTACTCAAAACGAGTTCCAATGGCGCTGGCGAGGTTGTTCAGGAAGGTGGATTTGGCGGGGTGATCATTAGGGGTGAGCTCTGCAGCAATGCTGTGCCTCGAAATTGCCAACTCGAGGTCACTCAGCTCGCCAAGTCGCTCGAAACGAGCAAGGAAAGAGCAGGCAAGATTGTCCAGATAGGTGGGCTTGTCGGAGTGACCATCGGGGATGAGATCAAGAGCGTCCGTGTGCTTCGAAATTGCCTGCTCGAGGTCACTTAGCTCATCGAGGCGCTGGAAACGAATGAGGAACGAGTTGGCGAGTTTGTTGAGACAGCCATGTTTGTTGGGGTGACTATCGGGGATAAGGTCCGCAGCATCTTTGTCCCCTGAAATGGCTTGTTCGAGGTCACTAAGCTCGCCGAGGCATTCGAACCGAGTGAGAAATGAGTTGGCGAGACCGTTCAGATACTCAGGTTTGTTGGGGTGACCATCAGGGGTGAGCTTGACTGCATCCTTGTGCCTCGAAATTGCCCGCTCAAGGTCGCTCAGCTCGCCAAGGTGCTCGACACGGGCAAGGAAGGAACAGGCGAGGTTGTACAGGCAGGGGGGCTTGTCGGGGTGACCATCAGGGATGAGTTCTATAGCATCGCTGTACCTCGAAATCGCGAGCTCGAGGTAATTTAGCTCGCCGAGTTGCTTGAAACGGGCATGGAGAGAGCTTGCGAGATTGTTGAGACGGCCAGATTTGTCAGGGTGACTGCGAGGGGTAAGGTCTACAGCATCTTGGTGCCTCGAAATCGCGAGCTCGATGTCACTCAGCTCGCCGAGTCGCTCGAAACGAGCAAGGAAAGAGTTGGCAAGATTGTCCAGACAGGTGGGTTTGTCAGGGTGACCATCAGGGATGAGCTGTAAAGCTTCCTTGTATTGCAGAATCGCTTGCTCGAGGTCACCTAGCGTGCCGAGACTCTTGAAACGAACGAGGAGGGAACCGGCGAGGCTGCTCAGACGGACAGGTTTTTTCGGGTGACCGTCAGGGGTAAGGTCTATAGCATCTTTGCACCTCGAGATCGCTTGCCCCAAATCATTCAGCTCGCCGAGACGCTCGAAACGAGTTCTGAAAGAGAGCGCAAGCTGGTTAAGACAAGCGGGTTTATTGGGATGACCATCAGGAGTGAGGTCTATGGCATCCCTGTTTTTTGAGATTGCTTGCTCGAGGTCATTCAGGTGGCCGAGACGCTGGAAACGAGTCCTGAAGCAGAGTGCGAGACTATTCAGGCGTCCAGGTTTGTCGGGGTGATCATCAGGGGTGAGCTCTACAACACCACTATGCCATGAAATGGCTTGCTCGAGGTCACTCAGGTCTCCCAGGCGTTCGAAACGGATCCTGAAGAAGCTAGCCAAGTTGTTTATATAGATGGGTTTGTCAAGGTGGTCATCAGGGATCAGCTGTATAGCATCCCTCTGCCTCGATATCGCGAGCTCGAGGTCAGCTAAGTCGCCGAGGCGCTCGAAACGAGTCCTGAAGCAGAATGCAAGGTTGTTCAGACTGCCATGTTTGTCAGGGTGACCACGAGGGACGAGGTCTACAGCATCCCTGCACTTCAGGATCGCTTGCTCCAATGCACTTAATTCACCGAGGCGCTTGAAACGAATGAGGAATACATTGGCGAGACGGTTCAGACGGCCAGGTTCGTTGGGGTGACCTTTAGGGGTGAGTATCACAGCATCAGAGTGCCTCGAAATTGCTAGCTCCAGATCGCTCAGCTCGCCCAGGCGATCGAAACGACGGAGGAAAGCGGTGGCGAGGTTGCTCAGACGAGTAGGTTTGTCGGGGTGGCCGTCAGGGGTGAGGTCTATAGCATCGCCGTGCCGCAAGATTGCTTGTTCAAGGTCGCTAAGCTCGCCGAGGCGCTCGAAACGAGTCCCGAAAAAGAGGGCAAGGTTGTTCAGATAAGTGGATTTGTCGGGGCTATCATCAGGGGAGAGTTCTATTGCATCCCTTTGCCTCGAAATCGCTTGTTCGAGGTCGTCCAGCTCGCCGAGGTGCTCGAAGCGAGTTCCGAAGCAAAGGGCGAGGTTGCTCAGATAGATGGGTTTGTCAGGGTTAACATCAAGGGAGAGGTCTACTGAATTCCTTTGCCTCCGAATCGCCTCCTCGAGATCGCTCAGCTCTCCGAGCCGACGGAATCGAGACAATAATGCCCCACCGAGTTTCGTTATCCCTGTAAGGTACTGGCGATCTGACTCTGAAGCGGACCGGATAGATGCCTCCAAAAAAGAGATTGCGAGTTGGAGGTCGGCTAGATCACCGAATTCTTCAAAGCGGCGCAGTAAGCGATCACTAAAAGCCCAAGGATCCTTGTCAACGGAACCTGGAGTAACATTCCGTTCCACGGAGGACCGACCAACTTCCTGATCACAGCCCACTCGACGTCCAGCGTGCAGCTTGAACAGGAAAACCGCAGCTTGGTTCTCATAACTCTCAACAGAGCTGAGTCCGATCACCTGATGGAGCAATGCCTCGGCTTGTATTGCATCAACGTCGTGGCATCGCTTCTCGAATCGCGCCAGAAGAACGATAGCCAGCTGGATCAAGGTGGAAGGTCGGTCAGGGTGGCCGACGGGACGGACAGCAAGAGCATCGCGGTACAAGGTGATGGAAACATCAAAGGAAGGTCCCGCGCCGCCAACTTGACACTGGAGAAAATTTGCCATCGCCAAATTTGATAGCGCAGCAGCACGACAAGGGTGGTCCAGCGGGCAAATATTGAGCACGTGCTCAAACTGTGCGATAGAATGCTCGAGATCTTGCTTTCCCCCGTGCTGTCGGTAACGCGAGAGTGCGCTGTGGCCATTGTTCGTCGCATTATCTAGCGGGCCCAGAGATTCAGCGGTCGACTGTGTATATGCACAGATAAGGACAATTATATTATCACAAGTGGCCTACTCACGCGATGAGGGTCGAGGATCCTTGATTCCGATGAACCACCACTCTCTGGTTGCCATCGGCCGACAGTAACCAAGAGGGACGAACATGGGGGTGCGACATCCCCATCCTGAAGGAAGGTGAACGCTGAAATGATGTAAGCGCGTAGACTTGTATGTTATACTCTATCTTGCTCACGAAGATCTTTCGAGCTGTAGTCTAGCAGTTGATCGACGGTGATTGCTACCCTCCCCAGCAGCTCCCCATTACCTAGCATGGGTTGAAATTCAAAGGATGCATAGATCCCAAGATGAACCGCGGCGGACAGATCAGATGGTCTGCAACCTCTGTTAGGAGTAAAATAAGCGGAAGATGGAAGTCTCACATTGGGATCGGGCCGGCCCAATTGACGACATCGGTGTTCACTCCAACAGGCTTGTTTGTTGTTCTCCACTCGAGGTAATCGTGCTGCACTGCGGCGTAAAAGCCGGCGGGTATTCGCCTAAGACCAATAGCAACATCCATCGCCCGGATACCTACCTTGCATTTAGTCATCTCGGCGAACTGCGGAGAGAAATAAACTTCGTACTTGTAATAACTGTCTCTTCAACTTTGTCGACACGCGTTGAAGAGCCTGAAGGAGAGGGCACATCCTGTGGCTGGCCACCGCGCCCAGGAATTTCTTCATTGCCCTGCTCCGTGTCGGAGATGGCAGGTGCTTGTACGTTGCGCTGCTGGGTAGGTCAGTAGGTAAACTAGAAGGGAGATGTGGAAGCGCACTGTCAGGGCCGTCGGTTCCAATCGTGACGGTCGGTCTCTGTTGTGCAAATTGCTAGACATTGTTACTGATATTCAAGATGCGTGTACTAGCGAGGGATGTACTACTTAGCTCCCGCTCGGCGCATAAGCCCACCACCCGTGCGACTACTCCCACGTGACACAGAAATCGGTTCTGAGGAAATTATAGTATCATCCGAGCGCTCCGACTCTCCGTTGGTTCGAATGTCACGAGTGGGCGTTTTTAGTAGATGGCCGGTGACTTCTTCTTCTTGACTGCTAGCATGCCTCTCCGAACCGAACTAGGTCCATCAATATCATAATTCATTCCCGGACCTCTGGATACCAAACTGGTCTATGGGAGAACGTGGAGGCTGGAGCTATCCATTGATTTCTTGCGTTTATTTAATTATGCATCGGCACCATGCTGGAAGAACCTGATGGAACTCGCAGAAGGTGGCCTCCATTTATTCGACTCACCTCGTGGTCCCACCTAGCATCCTCACGTCCTTTTGTGGGTATCACTCGTTTCCAGCAGAGTCTCTGCACCATGTGGTCACATACCCAGGGAATCACTTAAAGGAACCTCTGTTCAGTCACGATCATCCTCGATAACTTGTGCTCCATATGTTCCAGCCCTCCCCAATCACCATACTTGCTCTCGCAGCCAGCGTCAGTGCTGCAGTCCGTCCCCGTCAAGGGAACAACGATGGGATTCATCTCGCTGTAGGACCTCAATGTGGACCCCTTCCCGGCACCGTAGCAGATATGAATGCTGGCCTGAATCTCAACCAATACAAGACCATCGTCTCCTTTGGCGTGCGTCCACTACCGAACAGATTGGCCCTGTCCTAAGCATTTTTACTTGCAGGATTCTTACACAGATGGGGGTAGGCATGACGGAGGGCCTTTTGCGCCCGCTGTCATTATTCCACCGAATGCACAGGCTGGAGCTCGTTCGACCAACGGTCCTGTATGGGTCGAAGATATTGCCAGTGATATAGGGGCTCAATTGATGGATTACGCCGTAAGCGTTTCTGCGTCGTCTCCAACACATTTGAGGGCTTGACCTTGCGAGGCTAGTGGTCAAGTGCCGTCACGAATATCACTCTATGGCCAAGCAACCCTTACCCTCGTGATTTCATCATGCAGAGTAGGCTCATTTCGCATTCGTGCTAGCCCAAGTGTTTGATGCAGTGCAACTAGCAACTACATTCTTAAACCAATCCAACAATTTAGATTCCGAGACCACCCTCTATACCGTTTTCTTTGGCATCAAGTGAGCACGACTACTTTGAACCTCAGCTACGGAATAACAACCACTTACAGTGATTGGGAAGATTCGTTCGGTCTGTTTGGCTATCGGCTCCTGGGACATGGAACTAAGTTTTATTCTTGACCAGTCGACGGCGATCATCTCCCACAAGCAGCTCAAGACCTTCTTAGCCAAATGACCCTGCTCTCCAACCCCCCTACAAACGCCAAGAACTTCCTCGTCTCCGACGTGTACGGCCGTGGTACCCAAAACACCTGGGGACAAGCGTGGATTCAATCCATCTACGATGGACTCGCACAGTTCCGTGCACAGAACCCACCGCTCAACGTCGCCTTTGTCAACTTTGCTACAATTTGGGACGGTGTGCTCGGTCCCGATCCAGGATATCAAGCATTTGGGTATACGAATACCTCCTCCTGCGTCATTGGCAACGGGACGTCGACGGTTGGGTCTTGTAATGACCCGGAGCATTATTTCTATTGGATCCCAGGGTGCGTGGCGCTTTGTCTGTTAGGTGTCGGGTCCGAGGATTGGGGTTAATGACGCTCGATGATGTCAGGCATCCCTCGAAGGAGACCCATCGTATCATGGCTGATTACATCGAAGAGGTCCTGGAGCAGTGTCGTGTAGCCTGATTGACAGATTTTTTCTCTTCCTGTTCTCGCTATTGGGCGCTCCTCTCAGCTGCAGATAAGCATTCCCATGTTCATTCGCAAGGCTACGCGCGTCATATTTCGGCACGACGACGTAGCATGCCCTCCAATAACATGTCCGAAACTCGCTCTTCGATCCCCAATAGGTGTATCTTCTCCATTCCGGTCAACCTGTTTCTCTTTTCCTCACTCCAGCAATTCGGTTGTGATCTCTCTTGACATCGACTCGCATATATGCTAGGGAAACGTCACCACCCGCAGGCTGAAGAACCACAATCTCCAGGTCACCTGAGGGATGCACACGGAACGACGTACGTTCAAGGAATCATAACGCGGCTCGACAGAGTAACCTTCGCATGCCCGAGCTCATG